>KB445797.1:2436-142270 GCA_000320605.2 Gelatoporia subvermispora B
CCCTAACCCTAACCCTAACCCTAACCCTAACCCTAACCCTAACCCTAACCCTAACCCTAACCCTAACCCTAACCCTAACCTAACCCTAACCCTAACCCTAACCCGAACTTAACGGCTAAATCAAAGCGAATCTCCCTTTGGGAACCCCTACACACCGTCGCAGGTTAATCCCAGCGAACGCGGACTTCACACCCCCGCGGAAGGTAAGGGACTGGTCTATTTCGCGCCGTTAATCCACTCTAGGTTCCAGGACTTGCGACCTGCTGCTAGAGCGGACACTTCGAAGCGTACGCTGAAACCCGTGGGGCAAACGTACCGTAGGCGCCAAGAAGTTGTTCGGCTAACTCCTCGGATCTTTCCGTGGGCGGTCGGCTCCCGGCATAGCCGGCAAGCCGGTCCATGGGGTTTCCCTGGGGTTTCCCCGCTTAAGCCATTTGAAATTCCGAAACAACGGGCCGAACCAGCCCTCGGATCAAATGATGGCGCTGTTAACGCCATTGGAGGATAAGTAGTGATTGGTAAGGGCGTTTGTAATTGTGCTTACACCTCGGCCTCCGGCCCCCGGCCGTCGGCGCCCGCTGACGCAATTGAGTCGACTAACGTGGTCCTGATGAGTCTATATAAGACGAAACGGGTTTGCTGGGTGGTTCCCCAGCTCGTTGACCCCAAGTCGACCAGGAATCAGGTAGTCTTCAAGACTAGGATAAGTATCCATCGCGGCGTCTTCGACGCCGCCACCTAACCCTAACCGACCTCATCTAAAGGCTTGTCCAACAATGGTCGATGGTCCTTAGATAATCTTCACGTCTTTGCTCCTGTATGCAGTGATCATCAGTGCGCATATACCTACCCCGAACCCGCTATATGCGTGCATGAGACTTACATACACCCAAGCTCTGCATCCAATGACGTCCGCACCTTGGGCCCATCACCAGCCGCATTTTGCAGCTTCTCTATTTGCGCGCTAGAGTTCGAGATCAGATATGTATTGACACACGGACCGAGAAAGTCATAGAGACCTCGCGTCACTATGTACAAGTGATAGGGCAGCGAGTCGCGCCCATGAGGGAGATCAACCGACGAGCTGAGTTCCCAGCGAACACATACCCGGGCTACCTCCTTGTTGTCCCAGGTCCGTCAGAAGAGATGCTGTCTGCACGCACCAGTCTCAGGCGCTTCGCAGTATTGAATGTCGCTTTCGAGGTGCGTCTAACACTTATACAGTGAGCATGCTTTCCTTGTTCAACAGATTATGGCTAACCTAAGTATATGATACTCTTTCTTAATCCGAAACGGTAACGTTGGGATACGTGTGTAGCCTGAACATCGCAAAGAGGAGAGAGTAAAGGAACTCGAACCCCCTACACATGCATGTGCGTCTCCTAAATAGACAAGCGGAGTTTGATCCAACGCGTCATTGTCACATGATCGCGTTCACTGGCCGATATCGTAACTTCGACTCCCCTTGTGCGACGGTTTCTGCGATCCAATCTCCTCCTACCTACGTTTTCCAATCGTCTGGCCTCTAGTGAGTACGTACACGTAACCTCCATAGGCAGAGTCCAAGAAAGCCGAAGGGTCTTTGGGCTGTCAATGTCAATGGGCGCATCTGCTTGGGCCGGGTCTGATAATGTGGTGATGATGCAGGCCTTGGACGTGGGTAACGTGAACAGATATGAAGGAAGGAAGTTCTTGTACGAGATTGAGACAGTGATCCTAAAGTTGTACAGAGATCGTGCTAAAGAGACCGTAAATGAGGGACTCGAATGTAGTGTATTCCCAGAAACAGTAAAATGACATTCCTGTGCAATGAGATGCATGAGAACACGAGATATGGTTATATGAATGCAAGACGAGTGCAATCTGGCACTCAGATGCCTCGCGTTGCCTAGCTTGCCTTGCCTTGTCATACCCCGCCAGATCTGACGTGCGCTTGTAGGCGGGCGTCCTGCCTTATATGGCTCGGACCCTTTTCGTGATGTGAGCAACGTCTACTGCGCTCAACCAATATATGGCTCCCTGGCTTGTTTTGTTCTCTGGAATGGATCTCTACATAGCTAGGTTCGCGACTAAAACTGAACGGCGGATCGGGTGCAGACCATACTAGGCAGTAGCGAGGAGCTCCACCTCCGTCATCTGCCCCTCGCTATCGCCCCACCTCCCCGTCCCCGACATGCTTTGTGGGATCTGTATGCTTATGTTGTACACCGCCAAAGCTCTAGTGTTCCAGAAGCTGAGACTCGAAATGATCAAGGGCGACGTGACGCGAGAGCAGGAACGGAGACGTCTCGAGGGTGCATGCGGCGTAGGGTTTCGGTACTCAGAGAGTTGGTCCCGAGGGTGGACCGCGCCCAAAGATCTTGTGGATCCAGGTGAGAGCCACCGTGCGTCATTCTGGCTCTGGCCCGCGCTGCCCTTGGCACGGACGACGTGTCGGTCATCGTTGCGTCATTGCTCGTCCGCCCCGCTCTCTGCCCATCACGGGCGCGGACTATATAACCTCCTCTCGACCTGCTTACGCTTCAATACTGTTCTCCTCTCCGTTACCACGATTCCGTACGATACTCTACGACTTTGATTTTAACATTCTACATCAACATGGACAAGACGACCTCCGTCATCGCCGCGTTCAGCGCGGGCAAGCTTCCGACGCAGCAGCAAGTTAGCCAGGCCCTCGAGCAGGCCCTCCATTCGGCTGTGCTCAGCGACGACCCTTCACCAGACGGCGGCCAGCTCAGTGAACAAGGCAAGGTGCTCCAGAACGACGTTCGCGAGATCCTCGAAGCATACCAACAGCTCGTCGACAGCAAAGACAGTGGGTAATCCCCGATACGTTCGTGTTTCCTCGACTGATTACATGCGCACATACAGGTGACAACATCATCCAAGAAGGCTTCTGGCACTTCACTGAAGCCGAATACTCGTCCACGTCTACCTCCGCGCCCCTCGACATCGACAAGGAGCAAGCGTCCAAGGACGCCAAGGCCATCGCGCGTTCGCTTCGCACGCTCTTCCGCGTCGTCTGGGAGAACCTCTCGCAGGAGGGCCGCTCCGTCTTCCATGACTTTGCGTCCTTCATGCGCCTCGCAGTCGCCGACGCCGCCGATTACGTCGCCGAGGGCGCAGGCTCCACCGCCGAGAAGCTGCGTGAGATCGACGCCGGGGTCCAGGAGGGGGAACGCAACGAGCTTGGGCTGAAGAAGCGCAAGGCGGAGGACGAGGTTGAGGAGGCGGATGCGCGGGCCAAGTTTGAAAAGACGATGGACTCGACCAAGGCGGCGGGCTCGAAGGCGATTGGCGCGGGTCAGGCGGCAGTGCAGACGGGACAGAAC
Organism: Gelatoporia subvermispora B; assembly: GCA_000320605.2. NCBI lineage: Eukaryota > Fungi > Basidiomycota > Agaricomycetes > Polyporales > Gelatoporiaceae > Gelatoporia > Gelatoporia subvermispora. Next base: position 5,769 of record KB445797.1, read on the forward strand.
ATCATCGACCGCACGAGCACGCGGCTGCAGGATGCGTTCTACAAGGTGCGTCCACAAGTTTGTGATGTCGTAGTCTCTTAACTCACCTCGGGTATGCAGGTATGCGATCGCGCACAAGAAGACGAAGAGTACCACCAGTCCGTACGGACGATTTTCGACCTCGCGCAAAAGTGGGTCGACAAGTCACTCGACGTCACAGGCGACGTCAATCAGGCCACCTCGCTCGACGCGTTCATCGACGACCCGACGCCCGAGCAGCACCTCATCACCGGCATCCGCTGCTTCCGCACGTACCTCGAGCGGCTCGCGGGCGGCAAGTCGCTCGACCAGGTCTTCGGCCGCCTCCGCGTGTGCGGCGTCGACATCCAGAACGACCCGGCGCTCCGCGGGTGGTTCGACAAGCTCTTTGCACATCTCCGCAAGTCGCTCGACGAGCGCGGGTATGTCCGCTCGGAAGAGGCGCAGCAGACACGCGAGAACATCCGGAAGGAGTGGAAGGATCTGCTCGACGCGGACTCGGACACAGGCCGCAAGTGGAAGGAGGACATCGGCGCGTTCAAGGAGGAGCTCGACGTGTTCCAGAAGGCGATCGACCGCGACGAGGACCTCAGGCGTGTGCGCAGGGCGTACGAGAAGCTCGGCGATGATCTGGAGGAGAGCATTCTCGTCGCTGGCAGCGCGGGCTTCCAGAACGTGATGGAGAAGGCGCCGTGGTTCTGGCAGGACGTGTTCAACGTCTACCTGCCCAAAACACTCGGCATGCTCAAGGATATCCCCATCCCCAGGTGAGCATCCAACGTAGTCAGGGATTGTTGCTTTTCACTTATGCAACGTATCTAGAACCGAGTACAAGGACGCCGAGGTGGAGTTTGTGCTCGAGGACCTCGACATATCGTCGTTCTCGCTACTCCCTGGCCACGCGTACATCCGCAACATCACCGACATCGATATCACGGCTTCGTCGGCTGGTCAAGCCGACACCGCCGTCGGCGCGCTCACCCGCGTGTACGTCCAGGCGCTGCAAGTTGCCCTCCGCGAGGTCTCGTTTTACTACAAGGACAAGACGGCCTCTGTGGGCCCGGCAGAGTTCACAGGTCTGCTCGAGTTCACGCTGCCGCCGCAGGGCATCGACGTGGACATCGTCGTGCGCACGATCCCGAACTCACCTGAGGGCCTCAAGGAGCGCGAGAAGCGCAAGGGCTTCACGGAGATCCGGCGCGTGGAGGTGAAGGTGTCCGACGACGTGGACATCTCGGTGTCGCAGAGCAACCACCCGGTGCTCGTGACGGTGTTCAAGCCGGTGATGCTCTCGCGCTTCCGCGACGCGCTGCGGACGGTGCTCGAGCATCAGATCACAGCAGCGCTCGAGGGGGCGGACGGGCTCGCGTGGGATGTTGGACGGCGGGCGGAGGTGTTCGAGGACACGGGCCTCGGGCGCGGCACGAGCCTTGTCGCGGCGCTGTGGAGCGAGATTGGGCACCTGCGCCGTGGCGAGGGCGGGCTGTTCAGCGGGTGGAAGGCGACGGGGACGGGCGTGATCAAGGAGGACAAGGGCGCGCAGTTTGCGATGGGCGCGGAACCGCAGGTGCTGTCGGGCGAGCAGCGCGGGCCAAGGGGCACGTTTGCGGAGCCGCTCGCGGATCGCATGGATGTGGACAGCAAGGTGCAGGGCGCGAAAGAGGGCGTTACTGGTGTTGCGCAGCAGGCAAAGGAGACAGTTAAGGAGGGCGTACGTAAAGTGAAGAGCTTCAAGGATTCGATCAAGGAGAAAACGGAGCACGAGAGGAATACGCCTGGATGGCAGAGTCGCGCGTTCGACGTCATCTAAGAAGTCTCAATGTTTTGAGGGAATTTGTAGGATAGGATATTGTCATCTTGATGCATTTTTGTAGCGATACACGCTTCTGTATTCTCACCATCTCTGTATGAATTACACAAGTGCGGTAGCGGGAGAACGACTCGGATGAGATGGGCGCGTGTGTCATGCGAGACGACTCGCTCCATACCTTTCTTTGACTATGACCTCTTCGTGTTCCGCGAACTCGCTTCACTTCTCACTGTTTGATCTCGCGCGCCCGCCTTGATAGGTCACTCGCAGGGTCTGTTGCATGCTCATCTGTGTTCCTAGGCTGCATACTCGGATTCTAAGTCTCGTGCTCGTTGGAAAAGGTCCGCGTCTACGCGCGCAGGTGACCGCTCACCGCTCGAGAAACCTCCTCACGCCTCCTTGGACTGGCACCGCACTCGACCGCAAACACTCGCGCGCAAGTATGGGGCACGAGATGGTCATCACATTCCTGGGCACCACCAGCGGCGGTGGCCCCACCGACACGCGCAATTGCTCGAGCCTGGTCGTCGACGCGCTCGGCGACGGCTCGCTTTGGAGTAGGTCCTCGCGTTTTGCTGTGGCGTTCGCTCATATGTGGTGCTGATCCTCGTGCTGGGCCCGCTTCTAGTGGTTGACTGTGCGGAGGGCACCGTCAGGCAGTTTGCGATGCAACCATGGCACGACGGGAGGCGGCTAAGGATGAGCCGAGTGAACAAGATATTCATCACGCATATGCACGGTGCGTTCACGTCCTACTTTTTTGTCGGGCAAACTGGATGTGTATACTCGTTGTCACAGCGGACCATATGATGGGTCTCGCGACACTTCTGCGCGGCAGCCTCGGTATTCCCAAGCCCTCCGTCCCACCTAGCGGCCCGCATGCGTCGGGCACAGGCCTTCGCCCACCCTCTCCCCCTCCCGGCCTCTCCGAGCCCCCAAAGATCGAGATATATGGTCCCCGCGGCCTACGGTCGCTCATGCGCCACCTCCTTGCCGCTACATGTACACATACAACCAGCCGATACGCCGTCCATGAGCTCCTGCAGCCCACGGAGACCCCGAGCGCCAGTGGCGTGGAGGACCTGTACGAGTGTGAAGCGGAGGGGAGGGACATTTATGCGGATGCGGAGGGATTCTGGACGGAAATTGCGACGGGGGAGGTCGGGGGTGCGTCGAGGTGGGGGAGCGGGAGCAAAGGCTGGGTCTCGGTGGACGCGGGGCCCATCGAGCATCGAGGTGCGTCCCCACTGTTCCCTCCCATGTCACGATTAACGATAGTTTGTCGGTAGATCCTTGCTTTGGCTACATTTTCCGCGAAATCCCCCGTCCCCCAACACACGCAAACGGTAACATGCCCGGGCCAGTCCCGCGTAAGCTCGTCGTCCTTGGCGACACTTACGACCCCTCGCCTATCCTTCCACTCGTGCATCCGTCGCCCAAGCGCAGCGGCTCATCGGCATTCGACACCCTCGACGCGTTCCCGCACGTGCCTGTGTCCCTACTCGTGCACGAGGCGACGGACGCATATATCCCACAGGCGGTCGACCCACAGGAGCGCACTGGCCGCAATAGAACGGAGCAGAGCGTCGAGAACTCGACACGCGGAAGGGGACACAGCACCCCGGCGATGGCGGGCGCGTTCGCGCATTTGATCAAGGCGGAGAGGCTCGTTCTGAATCATATTGGAGCGCGGTGAGCCTCATCTTTCTAATCGTTCATGCTCTGCGCGTAGTGCCTGTCGCATAGACTACAGCATCAGGCCCCCTTTGCCCATGCATTTGGTTTTGGTCTTGCTCTCGTTTGCTTCTCTAACATGCAGTATCTAATACTCGAGCAGCTTTCCCGCCCCAGCACAGCCAGCACGACATCCTGCGGAGCGGTTCCGTCAGGCGTGCATGAACGAGATTGAACGCCAAGCGACAGTCGCATGGGCGCCACCCACGACGCACATGCGCGCAAAGGCCGCACACGACTTCATGCGCATCGTCATCCCAGCAAACACCATGAACCGCGCACTCGCCACGAGCTCGTTCTACTCGCAACCGTCCGCAGGCGAGGCATCTTCATCCGCGCAGCCGTCCGGCGTGGAACGGCATGTTAAGAACGGGGACGAGGAGATGGGCGATGCCGGCGTACCGCTGTACCTACAAGCTGCGGGTCTGACGGTGCATCCGCTCGATGACGCGTCCTCTGCGTCGAGTAATGCGACTGTCGACACGAGCTCGACGTACGCGGACGGGCAGATGCTACGCCCGGTAGAGCCTTGGCGCAACGAGCTCGGCACGCGCGGGGAGGGCAGCCGATATGCGACACCGCGGAGGGAACCGTATAGAGAGTACCACACAAATTCTGGGCCAGCGCGCCCGGGCGAGAGGACCGCGCCGTCGCACGAGGGACGGCGGAATTGGGGGGACAAAAAGAGACAGCGGAGGTGATGATATGTACCGTACCCTTTGAGATCTTACATTGCTCTGTATAGCAGGAGTCGGCTGTAGGTTCCTTGTAGGTTAATCCTGAGCCGTGTTTGTGCGCAAAAGTGATTGAAAGTACAACACTCTTTGTAACATGTAAGCGTCGGAAGAACAGCGTATGCATACTCTAATTGCGGAGCGCGAGCGCACCATGCTGTCCAGGTCGCTCTAACTGGGTAAAGTAGCGTGAAGACGTCCAACGTTATCTAGCTGGACACTCTCCAGCGATCTCCTTGCGCAGAATGCTATCTTACGGCGTTCATGCAAATTACAGAACTACAGACCTGTGTCTTCGTCGCCTTGCAATTCCCTCCAACAGCCCGAGCGTGACCAGTTGAGGGCGAATGCACAATGTCAGTTGCGGGCGATGGCAGGTGATGATGACGCCGTCGGATCGGGAAAACAGGTAGCAATGTGTACCACATTACCTTGAGTCGACGATAGATGTCCTGTAGTACGCATGTATTTGGCCATGCCGTGTCCCGTCAGCAATTTGATAATATTACATCCCAATCCGTCACATGTAAGCCCCGGAGAATAGGGTATGCACAATGGTGGTATAGACGTGTAAAATGCGAGAGCGTTGGCCACTCTATTCGTCGTTGATATCGAACCCGGCGGCGTGTAAGATGGCGGCGAACTGCGCAGGGAATATTCAACGTCAAGCTGCACGTGTACGGAAGTGTAGCGCGTGCGTACCTGAACCTTCGCAATGGACTTGACCTGGTCGAAGTCGTATCCCTCACGATCGCTGAGATCGCCTAGTACGGGGATAGCTTGTCAGCGTCGAGAGAGACAAGGGTAATGAGTGGTGCGTACCGTCGTTGTGATACATCGGGTCCGCAATCGGACCAGCCCGTTCGAAGACTTGGGTGGCGGGGAATCCTTCAGTCCAGAAGCTCTGCAGGGGAACTACATGTGAGCACAGTGCACAGCGCAGGTCGCACGTGAACGTACCTGGTGATCACTGCAGCATGCCTTTGGAAGACGCACGTTCAGTCTATTTAGATAGTTCGACAAAAAGAAGACGCGTAGGGACGTACAGGGGAAGTGCCAACTGTAAGCTCGGGGCTATAGATGGCGGATAGGTTCGCGACGAATTGCGAGACCTCGGGAGAACCGATTCTGTTGCGCGCGAGCTCAGGAGAGCTCGAGGTTAATGTGTTACGGCGTACCTCTCCGGGAGACCCAGCTGCTGCGGCTCGCCTGGTGCGTGGTAAGCCAGCATATCGGCCTGTATCATGAGTGTCAGGTCCGCGCCCGCGGCGCGCATCTCGCCTGGTCAAATCGCGTCAGGGAGGTGGCTACGAGAGCAAACGGATACGTACGAGCGTACGCGCGCGAGCCCACGAGACCCTGTTCCTCGCCAGAGAATAGGCAGAGTTGGACATTCTTGCGGAAACTGATGTTCTTACGTGCGATGGTGCGTGCAATGCCGAGGATCGCAACCGTGCCTGACCCGTCATCATCCGCGCCGGGCGCACGAGTGCTCCCGAATGACCCGCGCGAGTCGTAGTGCGCGCTGATGAGGACTGTCTCGGTTGTGTTCACTGTGGCGGGGTACGAGCTGTTGACCATCATAAGTCGCGAGCGGATGACGCGTCAGTGCGAAAGGATGGCGCGACCGTGTGCTTACCAGATTACGTTCGGCGCCCAGCCCTCCCGGAATGGCTTCAGCTCGCAGGAGGCTCCCGTCTCCTCGACGCGTGTCTTGAGCCAATCGGCAGCGATGAGCGCGCCCTCCGTGAATGCATTGCGGCTGATGATCGGAGACGACGGGTCCTCGCCCGAGAGGTACGTGACGTCGAGCTGCAGGTACGTCGCAGAGATGTTGTTCACGACAGAGGCAATTATCGGGTCGAACTTGACCGAGCTGAGGAGGTTGCTCAGGCGGGCACGTGCAGCAGCGGAGACTGGAGTGAGAGGGATGGGCGACGAGGGAACTGGGGTCGACTTCCAGAAGCGCGGGAGGTGGTCGGCCAGCGCGTACGCGACGTCCTCGGTGTCGACGGCGACAAGCGCAGAGGTGGCGGTGCGATGCAACAGTTCCGGCGTCGCCCTCTCTCGCACCAGGACCTCCTGCTGAGCATAGCCGGAATAAGCGGGATGTGCCGGGCTTGCAAGCTGCTCCAGGAACGCGTCTAGTTCGTCGACAAAGCTCGTCGGGCGGATCGCGTCATCCACGGCCTCATGCTCGAGCCATACGAGCTGGCCATGGGCAGGAATGGGCAGGATGGAGCCCGCGCTCAGGCTGTCCGAGGCAGAGAGATAGCAGTCGTCGTCCGCGATAAAGATGCTCTGCGCGCCATACGTGCCGTGATAGCCGCGTGCGAGACAGAGGTCGGCGGCGAGCGTCGTGGGGTCGATGTCTGCGACGAGTAGCGCGAGCTGGGAGAGGGCGGGGACGACGGCGGCGGGGACGAGCATGGTGGATGTCGCCTCGGTCGTGTGAGCGTGGCGGAAGACACGAAGCCGCTCACCTCATGATGGCAGCGACGCGTACCGGGCACGTGCACCACACGCTGCTGCGCGCTTGCGGTCAACTTCTTCGCAAAATCTCTCGCTCAGCTTCGGGTATCTGTTCTTGGCTCACTCGAGTGCTTATCACTAGGTGGATATGCTTGTTCTTATACAGCTATGACTGTGAAGCTCGTCCTCGTCGGTATTCTCGCGCTGCTTGTGGCCAATCCGAGCATTTGCCTCCTGGTGTCTTTGCCTTTTTGTCGACGTTCGACTCTCATTTGACTCTCTATCTACTGCTGCTTGCTTTCACTCGTATGTCTCGCTGTTCTGTCCCGGCTTGAGATCCAGCAAATATGGTCAATACTTTCTGAACGATCGTGTACAGCACACCAGTGAGAAGCTGTTCATTGTAGGTAAGCAACGGCACTGTCTATGTGGACACGAATACCGGGACTGAGATGCATACGTGACGCTCGGTAAATCAGCTTCTCAAGATCTATTTGACTCACCATCTTTTCAGCTGAGACGCTCCGTAGATCCACCAAACAAGGTAACACAAGCACGCTGACTGTCTCATCCTGTGTTTTGCTTGTCCTGGTTTGCGATGATGTCCGGGTTTCTTGGGGTGTTGGGTCTTCGGTATCCTAGCGCATCTTCAAAGGAGCTACGAACTGTGAAGTTCACTTAGACCCGGGATGGACAACCCAGCGCCACGGACCATAGGCGAACGACATGCCACGTCCGCGCCAACCTCGCATATGGTGTCCAGGTTGACACTGAGCCTGATGCTTGTTGTGCAGTCAAATAGACACAAGCACAGGTTCGTGCAACCATTTTTTTTTCCTGCGTCGGTGTCCGGTCCGGTGTTGCTTATCATCATGTGTTGGTGTCTATGTTTGCTTGGTACTGCGTCCCAGCGCGGCTCGTTTCAAAATACGATGGGTGACCGATAACGGAGAGTTAGACCGCCTGGTACACCTGTCTGGGACTTCGCCGAGACTCTCGTGTGTCCATGTAGGATGCCCAAGAGAAGGGGTTTCCGCTTTCGACGCTGAGTTCGTTTTCGGTTGTGCCAGCCTTTTGCGCTGTCTAATCTCGTTATATGTCCGTATCCCAGTGCGCCCAGGTGGCATTCCACATGCCGAGTACAGAACAGTGTCCGGTCTCGTGCACTTGCATGGGGCGGCGGCTGTTTCCCTAGGTCTTGATGATAGCCACGGTGTCCATAAGGACCCGCAGGAGCCAACCCGACGCCACACTGACCATCCGCAGGCGCGTTATCCAGGAATCCGCCCGGGTAGGCAGTGTATACGGACGTCGGGTCGACGCCGAGCCTGTGGCTTGTTTGCGCGGTCGAAGACGGCACAAGCACACAGGCTCGTATCTGTCCCTTTGGTCCACTCTTTCGGTGGCCATCGTGTCGGCGGCCATTATTTTTCGACATCGATGTCAGTTTATCTTCCTCGTCGGCGCCGCTCGACGTTGCGCCCCAGCGCATCTCCGAGGAGACACGACGGGTGTCAAGAACCGGGTGATCAGCCCGTCTCAACACCGCACTGAGACTTAGTCGAGACCCTCGCAGCCCCTCGCAGGGCACCGCGAGAGAAACACTTTTCCGGTTTCGACGCTGCCTTTTCGGCGGTTTATAATGTTTGTGTCTGTGCCCCAGCGCGCCTCGACGGCACTCGGAATGTCGATAACAGGACTGCGTTCTGCCTCGTGCATCCACCTGGGACGGCGACGACCCCACTGGGTCTTTGATTTTGTCGATTTTCGTTGATGTTTGCCGCGGAATCCCATGGGACTCGCAGAAGCTGGCCCGAGACCGCACTGCCATACCACGGACGGGCATTAACAACCGCGCAGAACGCAGGCTGTGTGACACGCCGTGATAGGTAGCGCATATGGTCATTGAGCCGACGCCGAGCCTGTCGCTTGATTGCGCGGTCAATAGACGGCACAAGCGAACAGGGTCGTATATCCCTTTCTTCTCCTTCGGCGGCCATTTAAAATGTCTTCGTGTCTTTGCTCGGTTATAAAAATTTCTTCACCAAGGCGTTGAGCCCCAGCGCGCTCCTTGCGGAGTGCGTCGGATGCCGATAACAGAGCAGCGAGCCCCGTCTCGTACAGTCGTTCTGGGACTTAGCCAAGGCCCTCGTCCACCCTCGTGGGGCGCCACAAGGTTGATACTTCATTTCATTTGCGCGAAACGTTTACATCTTGTGTCCCAGCGCACCACACGAGCACTCGGGTTGCCGATAACAGGACAAAGTCCCGCCTCGTACATCCACCTGAGACGGCGATATGATAGGATTGGGGGAAAGCGCCACGATCTCCTGGAGGAGCCGCAGCGATCGAACCGACACTGCGCACGAACAGACCACAAGCTGACATTGGCAGTCGCCGCACGAAGGGCAGGCACCGTGACATGCTGTGGCTGACGGCGCATGGCCACTGGCTCGATGCCGAGCATGTCCTAATGTGCGGTTGGAGACGGCACGGACAATAAGCTCGTATGGTACCTGAAAAGAAAACAAACTGGTCAACGCATAAGCGTCATGGACGATGCGATAACAGGACCACGTACCCAGCCTTGAGGCCCGTCCGCTGTTTGTCGGAGGTGTGGCGTCGCTTGTGGCGACGTTCAGACGATCGATATCTAGTAGATTCTGTTCATGAATGGTGCGTTGCGAGTCATGGTACTTGGCGAGGGGTCGCAGCACCGAAGGGCGGCGTCGAGAAGGCGGTCGCGGCAGCCGATGTCGAGTGTGGCGTCTGGGGTGTCGACAATATCAGCGTGTTGACGGGGCCGTGGCGTCCATACGTTGGCGTCGTTGGTCGTTCAGCACATCGTTACTGAAGATGGTGTGCGACGAGAAGGGGACGCGGCGACGGCAAAGAGGAGGATGTGGGAGAAGGGAAGAGCGGCGGGACGTGGCTCGACCATTAACGCAGGTTCTTATACTCTCGGCAAAGACCGAATCGACTGAGGCTTACCAAATCCAAATCTTGTGGTCACTCGAAACCCAGATTCTCCGACATAACCCCAAGCGATTGAGGTTCAGCGGCGCGGGTGGATTGCGAATATTCCGGACGAGGCTGGCATGACTGGCGCCTGACGGGGCCTCGACGGTCCGTATCACCAGCCTGGCTGTGTAACTCGTTCAAAAGCTGGTCGAGAACAAGGGAAAACACGGCATCGGGCGACGTGAGGGGACTGGTGCGTGTTTAGGAAGGGAAGAGGCGGACAATGAACGAGGACGAGGACGTTCGACCGAAGCGCCAGCCACAAGCTACAGCGTCCACAGCGCTAATAGCGCGGTATCCGGAGCGTGCCTCGGGCCGGTGAGTCCGGTTCAACGTTTGGCGTCTATGCCTGCTACAGCGCAGCGTCCGACAGATTTTCGAGCTCTCGTGTCGTGTCCGTATAAGTCTGTGGCAGCCCTTCTTCCTCGGCGCATCTACACGAGCAGATACTATCCACTCTTTTACCGGCGAACAGCTCATGGCTGGCTATATCTAGACTAAGCACCTTGAACACGACAAATTGCGTGAGACATGCCGGGGGCACTGTGAATGTCAAGTCAGTGGTAAATGTCGAGCCGTAGTCAACCATCCTCATTTGAAGACCAATACTGAGTGAAGTAGAACAAAATCCGAGATACGTGATTCTCTAAGGACGGCATACAGTCGCGGAACAGAACAGGTAAATTTCACATGCAGCCCGTGATATCCATTGACACTTGCCTTCTCAAGAGGCAGACACACCGAAGGCACGGTTTGACGGCAGCAGTCGTCGATAAATAGCAGTCCCAGTATTTTTGGGCATGAGCGTAGCTCTCAAGTCTTGAAGGCAGGGCAATACAAGACGAACTCTTCCGTTCTCGATTCGATGTATATCACGCATCCGTCCATCAGCAGTTCATCTACTGATTGGGCAGTGTCAGCATGACAAGACGTTACTCACAATAGCAGTCATCTATAATTAGCTTCTCTACGACTTAGGACAATTGCGCACGCACAGCTCAGATATTCAACCATGGTGAGTATCTCATTCTCCTGACCCGAATGTGGAGTGATTCGTGTTGAGCAGGTGCCTCAGAACAAACGCCTCAAGCACTGCTCTCATATCTCGTTGACCTCTGTTCATCATGAACTGCATAACGCGAACACCCGAAAAGCCCTGCAGAACAGGGACTATTGACCGAAATGGTTCCCATGAACGAGACGAGGTGAACGCACAACGGGAACTGACAAGCATATGTCATTGCACGCTGAACTGACTGCGATCACAGCCCATCTGTCAACTGCTTTGGTAGATTATCTTCCTATCTTATTGGTATTTCCCGGAAACCATATGGTCTTTACGGCTTCTTTTCAGATATACCCTCGAGCCGCCCCCGCTTCACTATTCACATATCCCTTTACTTGCTTCCAGCATGACTTGCGTGTACCGGCTTACTCTTCCCCTTCTTCTGCTTATCTTCCCTGCTCTCCTACTTGCGGTCATAGTTGACATAGACGACACCGATACCCGGATAGTCTACACCGGCAGCTGGAACCCCACAGGTCAATATGAAGCGGGTAACAACACAGACCAGTACGACAATACTGCAACCTTGTGTAGAGAAGTAGGTGGAACGGCTTCTCTCGTCTTCATTGGTGAGTCCGAGCATTCATTTCTCCCATAACCCCTCATCACAAACGTTTTATTCATACAGGAACTTCGGTAACCGTGTTCTGTACGCGTGGCCCAGTTGGTCAACACTTGGAAAACACCTCCTACTCCCTTGATAGCGGTCCCGTATCGCTCTGGACAGACAATGATACAATCAACTCGATCCAATGGAAGACCACCTGCTACTCCTCGGGAGACGTCCCATACGGGGAGCACAATATCACGATCACGAACTATGGCGACTGGTTCTTCCTCGACTACATTCAGATCGTCACCCCGAACCCTCCGTCCGGCTCTTCAAGCTCTAGCGAAGATTCGGTGAGTCTTACAATCTACTGCTTGCTCGGTCTAATGGAGTATTCTAGTCATCCTGGTCATCTTCGTCCGCATCTCCATTGTTATCGATGTCGATGCCTTCAGCGTCTACGTCTCTCACTATCGATGCCAGCTCCCAGGCCACTTTGTCCTCGGGCGATTTACTCCCTGCTACGACCTCTTCAGTGCCGCTAAGCACAGGCGCAAAAGTAGGAATCGCTATCGGTGCGACTGCGCTTCTTATGGCTTTCTGCACCATCTTCCTATTGCTGTACAGACGGAAGGAGTGCAGCGTCTCAGATACGGCACAGCCGTTCCAGCCTTCGTGTGAGCTCTTGAACGTTTGTACCCAAGGTCATAGCTAACAAGGGGCCTTGTAGTCTCGGACGTGCCATTCGACCAAAGCAGCAACGCGAAGATGCGGACTCGATATACGTCTTTCGCCTCATCCACTCTACGGCGAGATAACAGGTCGAGCATCGTCCCAGCTCAATCCTCTATCGTTCGTTCAACAGCCGCCGATTGTAAAGGATAGATATATATCGAACGCTACCCTCTCATACGGCATTGAAGAGCGACGACGTACTATGTACCCCACGGAGAGGCATGTGCCCATAGTTCGAGGATTTCTTCACCACGGGAACTTGGAGACAAATGTCAACGGTTCCATGACATTACCTCCAGCGTACGGTGACTAAAGCATGTATCTGATACCTAGGCAGTCTCGCCATTGTACGCTAGCACTGTATCACTGCTGAGCTGTATCCCTTCGAACCTCGCTGGGAAATACTAGCGTGCGCCTAGACGGAATGACGGGACTGACTATAGATATCTGACGACTCGAATCATCGTATTGAGCTGAGCGCCGAGGAACTGTAGCTTGCTGTGCAAATTGGCGATCGCCGGGAGGTCGGTGCGGCAGCTCGGCAAGTGCATCTGGTTGAGATTCCCCCGCAGGCTTGCAATCACGTCCACCTTCGTCACCTTGACACCTGTAGCTTTGTCGCCTTTATTCATCCCCCTACGGTTGAAAAACAAGTACTATCAGCATGGAATATCAATCCGGAGATATAGAAGACGCCTCAAACCTAGCTGGACATCTCCTGAGTGCTGGTCGGAAGTATGCATGTTCCATAAGGCACGTCTGCAGGCCGGCTGTAGGCACAGTAGCTCACCTATCGCCTTCTTAGCCTAGAGCTAATTAGGGGCTACTATACTAGACTGTGGTAGACAAGCTGATGTGATCGTCAATCCAGAACACCAACATGGATGGGTCTCATATCCTGATGTGCTTCCAACGATGTGCGGAATGCTACCCCTCGGCATCAAGGGGCGATCTGTGTATTCGGAGCTATATTTCCTTTCTCGCGACTGAGGAACAGCGTCGTTCCACTTCTTGTACTACACTTCGGCATGCGTCTATTGTGCTCCGTGCTTGTGCTGTGTCAACGTGTCGTAGGTAATATCTTTCGAGAAAGAGCATTTGGATTAGGCCCCGCTTTGGATGAACAGACCCTGAGTAGTGCTCCAATCATCATTGAGATTGCCCGCTGTCTTCTTGGTAAGAATATGGTCGTCTCGATTTTGATCATGCCAGAACGTGTCTCGACTCTCTAGATCATTTGTCGGGAGATTGAAGAGTAGTCGTCGACTGTTGCGCCGTGGACGTGATGTCAGAATATGGAGATTGTAGCTAACGCAGAAATTTCATCAAAATCTGAAAACTAGATTGATATATCAGTGGGATCAGCTCTCCTCCTCGTACTCACATGAAGCACAGGCGACTTGTGGGCGAGGCTGCCGCCACAAACGCGTCGCGTGAGCTTTCCCACGGATACATAAATTCGCCTAATGAGGGATCCTTACCCCTTCCATTATCGCGCCCTTTGCCCGAGCCCATCTCGTCCGTTCCTCTACACATCTTCATCGATTCATACAACGACCGACATACGACGAGCACGCGATGCCAATTGTGCAGTTGGCGCAGTGTCCGACAGATCTTCGAGCTCTCGACGTGTCTGTACAGGTCTGTGGTAGCTCTTCTTTCTTTGGCACGGCTACACAAGCGCATGCTATTGGACTCTTTTACCGGAGAACGGCTTATGGATGGCTACATCCAGACTAAGTACCTTGAACACGACAAACTGCGTGAGATATGCCGGGGGCAATGTGAATCTCAAGTCTGTTGTAAATGTTGAGCCGCAGATGGCCGTCCTCATCCGAGGCCAGCAATGAGTGAAGCATAATGAAATTTGACCCTCGTGATTCTCTGGGGACACCATACAGTCGCGGAGCAGGTGAGTATAGCATGCAGGCCGTAATGACTATTGACACTTGCTTTCTCAGGAGGCAGACGAACCGAAGGTACAGTTTGACGTTAGCAATCGCCGACCAATAGCAGCACCAGAATCATTGGGATGAGCGTCTGGCTCAAGCGGTGACTGAAGGGGCAGTACAGGATGAGCTCTCACGTACATCTTGCATCCGTCCATCCGTTGTCAGGTTGTCAGCGTGATGAGAACCCAGCAGTCGCCTATTATTGGCTTCGCTCCGAAATAGCACGCTGCACATGCACAATCAGCCATTCGGCCATGGTAAGCATCGCATTTCCTAACCCAGACGTGGAGTGCTTCGTGATGAGCGAACACCTCGGAAGAAACTCCACGAGGACTGCTTCAATACCTCGTTGATCTCTGTTCCTCGTGGAGTGCGCATTGTGCAAACCCGGAAAACTCTGCGGAACACGAACTCTAGAACGGAATGATTGCTCTGTACGAGACGAGGTGGACGCACGCGCGGCACAACGGACGGAAAACAGACAAGCACAAATTATTGCACGCTATATTAATTGCGAACGCAATCTATCTGTCAATCTGAGCTTTGATGAGTTCTTTGCCTATCCTGTCGACAGTCCTCGGAGACCGCATGGTTCTTACGGTTTCCTTTCAGATATACTCTCAAGTTGCCCCCACTTCACTATCCAGATGTCCCTTTACTTGCTTCCAGCATGACTTGCGCGTACCAGCTTATCCTCCCCCTCCTTCTACTTCTCTCCCCTGCTCCCCTCCTTGCGGTCACAGTTGATATAGACGACACCGATACCCGAATAGTCTACACCGGCACATGGAGCCCCACAGGTGAATATGAAGCGAGTAACAACACAGCCCAATACGACAACACTGCAACCTTGTGTAGAGAAGTAGGTGGAACGGCTTCTCTCGTCTTCATTGGTGAGTCCGAGCATTTATTTCCCGCATAACCCGTCATCACAAACTTTTTATTCATACAGGAACTTCGGTAACCGTGTTCTGTACGCGTGGCCCAATTGGGACATGGCTGGAGAACACCTCCTACTCTCTTGATAGCGGCCCAGTATCGCTTTGGACAGACAATAACACAATCAACTCTGTCCAATGGAGGACCACCTGTTACTCCTCGGGAGACGTCCCATACGGGGAGCACAATATCACGATCACGAACTATGGCGACTGGTTCTTCCTCGACTACATTCAGATCGTCACCCCGAACCCTCCGTCCGGCTCTTCAAGCTCTAGCGAAGATTCGGTGAGTCTTACAATCTACTGCTTGCTCGGTCTAATGGAGATTCTAGTCATCCTGGTCATCTTCGTCCGCATCTCCATTGTTATCGATGTCGATGCCTTCAGCGTCTACGTCTCTCACTAGCGATACCACCTCCCAAACCCCTATTCACTCGGGCGATTTACCCCCTGCTACGACCTCTTCAGTGCCGCTAAGCACAGGCGCAAAAGTAGGAATCGCCATCGGTGCGGTTGCGCTTTGTATGGCTTTGTGTACCATCTTTGTATTGCTGTACAGACGGAAGAAGGAGTGCCAAGCCTCAGATACGGCACAGCCGTTCCAGCCTTCGTGTGAGCTCTTGAATGTTTGTACCCAAAGTCATAGCTAACAAGGGGCCTTGTAGTCTCGGACGTGCCATTCGACCAAAGCAGCAACGCGAAGATGCGGACTCGATACACGTCTTTCGCCTCATCCACTCCACGGCGAGATAACAGGCCGAGCCTCGTCCAAGCTCCATCCTCTACTGTTCAACAGCCGCCGATTGTAGAGGATAGATACATATCGAACGCTACCCTCTCATACGGCATTGAAGAGCGACGACCTAATATGTACTCCACGGAGAGGCATGTGCCCATAGCTGGAGGATATCTTCACCCCGGGGATTTGGAGACAAATGTCGAGGACTCTATGACATTACCTCCAGCGTACGGTGACTAAAACATGTATCTGATACCTAGGGCAGTCTCGCGATTGTACCGTAGCACTGTATTACCGTTGAGCTATATCTCTTCGCTACTGTGCGCGTAGACGGAATCCCGGGACTGGCTGAAACTATGTGACGACTCGAATAGTTATATTGAGGTGAGTTCCGAAGACCTGTAACATGATATCTGAATTCAGAATGCCATTTATCAGCACCCGAATACAATTTTGGATGGGAGCCACGGTCGTACTGCGGAAACATGCGGGCTGCTGCCGGAGAACTCGAATCAAGCCTCAGAAGAGATTACTCACTCACAGGCGATAACGATAGATGGGATATAGATAGCCATATGGGTGGCGTTCAGAAGTACGGTCTTGAGCGGACATCTATAGAGGGAAATTCCGTTAGGAAATTCCGTTGGAACACTGAAGATCTGATAGTGATTTATGCAACGCTTGTATGCATTCGAGTTCGTGCTGACCATCTCGAGAGCGATTTTATAATTCTGCCTCGTTGGCGGGACGTATCTCCCCTATCCGAATTTTGGACGTCGAAATCTGGAACTCGAGCCTGGGTTTGTTTCAGATACCTGCGGTTGTACACATTTGACCCATATCCCGGTTAGGTTTCCAGCGAAAGGTCGCTCGTTATCTCGTCAGCGTAAAAATAGGTGCTGCGCGAGAATGTTTTAGATATACACTAAATTCTCGTTATATCCCACATATTTTACTAGACGACAAATGGGCTCTTATACGCCTCTTGTACGCTATCCCTCGACTGCTTCGGAATCACTGAGCATTGAGACTACGCTTCACAACCGGAGCGCCCAAATGACGGCGCCAACAAATTGTGAAATTTCTCACGAGCATTTGCCATTCCATCGTCGATCAACACGGTGACCACGGTTTCTGTGTCAAATTTTCTTGTGCTACTCCGCCAAACATCCTTCAAATGGTAGACCAAATTGACCAAAGAGAGTTCGCTCCGCGTCGGGTCCAACTACTCCTGAGCGTTGTTCAAAGAAATGCTGATTCCATGAGGTATGCTTCCAGACTGATTGTCGCGATACTGCCAGCTCATATATCTCTTAGTCTAGGGACGGTGAGCGAGCATCTCTGCACATCTGCACATTTTACGTGAAGCTCAGCAATTTCCATACAGAATACAGAGTTGGATCATATCTTGATGTTGGCAGTCGCTCTTCTCCGACAAGCCCGCAACCGGTCTCAAGCAGCCGTCATGCGCCTACCGTCTGAGATTCTTGCAGGGATCTTCAAAACTATTGTGTACGCTGAACCAAGCCAGAGACGACAGGAGGATTACTATCTAGGTGGCTCTCGTCACAGCCTACACGTCAACAGAGTCGTCACACTATCACACGTATGCAGCTATTGGCTCTACCCCTCATCTCTGGCGTCGTCTTGTCACCTGTCGAGTCCCAAATCAGTGGAGAGAGGTTTATGTTGAACGTTCAGGATGTCTCCCACTCGACATCGAGATTTGCGAGCGTGGATTTCATCATGGACTCCGGGCATTTTTTGAGACTTGCGGCGCAAGGATAGGTCAAGTGCATTGTGAATATACGAACATAGAACGCTACTTGACATCCCCCGCTTCAACTCTCACCGACATAACGCTCGTCCATGTCCCTCCACTTGCATCTATCCTCTTTGGAGGACACGTGCCGCAGCTGCGGACCCTTCGCCTCGAACAGGCATCTTACCTGGTACCGGGACTCTCGGAGAACTTAACAAGCGTGTATATTGGGTCCTCGTATATCGAGTTGCATGCATTGCTCGAATGGCTCAAGGGTTGTCCTCAGCTTGAACACTTGAGCATTCGAGATGCGATCATGAAGTCAGATACTGGTGCAAAGCCGGGCAACGTTCATCTCTCGCGACTTCACAGAGTATCAATAAACGACGCGGCCAGACACACAGATTGTGCACTTTTTTCGGGCATAATCCTCAATCCATCTAGTTCAGTGCAAATCAGTCTCCCGCGAAACGACATGCTCGATCGTCTAGAATCCATAAGATACGCTCCTCTGGGCAATCCCACAGATCTCGCGTTCCTCACACATAGGGGAGTATATGGGTTGATATCCACGGCAAATTCTAGGGGTGTATACGTGCAATATGCACAAAGTATACAGAGCCACTTATTAGATATGCCGATATTCAAATCGCATCCTGCAGACGTCCAGAATATCTGGGTCGTAGATCGTTGGCCCGATTTGGTGCATTCCGTTCGGGATGCAGCCCAAATCATCCGAGGTGTACCAGCGGCGACGTCGTTGACTATCGACTCAAGACGGCTCTCCGACTATCTCGACCACCTGTCCGGGCAGCATGACGGTCAACTCTATCCTCTCCTTCCCACTCTCACGTCGGTCCACATCCTCTTCCGATCCAACGACGATACAGCCGGTGCAAAGATTACGGCCTTCGCAGCCAGCCGCGCGGAGCTAGGATATCCCCTCAGCTCGTTGAGCATCAGCTACGCTCCAGATTATCATGGAACCGTACATAATCTTGCGCCAATCCTAGAGCACGTCGGTGTTGTGGAAGCGCTATTTTCCCCCTCGCAGCTGAGGATCAGTGTCGTGCGAGTTATTGTACTTAGATTTGGCGCACGTCTGTTGCATTCATTATTTGTGCGGTGCCAATATGTCGTAGGTTGTCTTTCGTGAAAGAGAGCATTTGGATAAGACCCTACGCGGTACTTCATCGTCTCGGTCGAGCCAACATATGCGCGAGGTTCCCGCCACAGACGCGTCGCGTGAGCTTTCCCACGGCTACTTAATGCGCCTAGTCAGGGTTCCTCACCGTGTCCATTATCGTGCCCTTTGCCCGAGTCCATCTCCTCTGTTCCTCTACACATCTTCATCGATTCATACGACGACCAACGTACGACGAGCACGCGATGCCAATTGTGCAATTTGCACCGCTCAACTCGCTCGTCGAGCCCCCCTTCTGGCACGCCCTCACCGATTTCAAGATCGACGTCCTCCGTCTCGACGATACCGCCGTGCCCGTCACTGCCTCCTACTCTGCAGGCCGCTCCGTCAAAGATAGGGAAACCGGCCGCGAGATCTCGCTTGGATGCAACCTCAGCGTGAATGGTGACGCGTACAAGGAGGATCTACAGTGAGTGCGGCGCGGCGGACGTGCAGACCGACGTCGCTGAGCTTTGGTTCCGTAGGCTCCCGCCACACTCGGTCCCCGTAACGGGCATATTCAAGAACTTCAATACTATCGAGGACTTCAAAGCTGCAGACAAGACTGTACTGTTTAACTCTGTCGCGGACGAGGTATGTGCTGCGGGTGTCTAGTGCGGGATCGGCGGTTCATACTGGCTGCGGCGAAGATCTGGAAGAGTATTATCGAGGACCGCTCCACTGCGCAGCTCTCGCGGTTCCTCCTCATCACGTTTGCCGACCTCAAGAAATACAAGTACTACTACTGGTTCGCGTTCCCCGCCTTCGTTGCCAAGCCTGCGTGGGTGATCGACGACGACTGGAAGGCAGCAGATGAGGAGTTCTCAGAAGATGCAGTAAGTGCTAACTTATGTTCTCTCCGGGGTATACTGGTTAAAATTATGTCCCACCAAAGCTGGTAGCCATCCAACAAGATCTCCATACGAATCCACGTCCGTTCTTCCTGATTCGCACGTCCTCCGGTAAACTTGAACTCGCGCCCGTCGAGTCCTACGATACATTCTTCGCTGAAGTGCCCTCGGAGCAGGTACGTCCTGGCCTATCGCAAGCTCCATCTGCCTTCCTACCGCCAGCTGACTTGCATCACGCGACCGACTCACAGCGCACAATTGGGTTCCTCGACCCCTCTGCGGCGCCGTCGAACCCGGGCTGGCCGCTGCGCAACCTGCTCGCGTACCTCCGCGCGGTGCACCCCGCGTCGACGTCCAAGTTGCGCGTGATCTGCTGGCGCGACACCGAGTTGCCAGGCGAAGGTCACTGGCGCAGCCGCGTGGGCGTGCTCAGTCAGGCGGCAGGTGCGAGTGCGGAGGCGCATGCAAAGCCAGGCGCGGTAGGTTGGGAAAAGAACGTGCAGGGGAAGCTCGCGCCGCGGATGGCGGACCTTGCACCTATGATGGACCCGACGAGGTGTGTCCCCCGTGTGCTCGCGCGCGGTGCTCGTGCTGAGGACCGTGACCTGCGGCGCTCAGGCTGGCGGACCAGGCGGTAGACCTGAACCTGAAGCTCATGCGCTGGCGCATCCTGCCTGCGCTCGACCTCGAGAAGGTTGCGCGCACGCGGTGCTTGCTCCTCGGCGCGGGGACGCTCGGGTGCTACGTCGCGCGCACGCTCATGGTGCGCCCCCCGCATTTTTGTGTCTTGTGTGGCAGGGCTGATGATGTGCGTAGGGATGGGGCGTACGAACGATCACGTTCGTGGACTCTGCGCGAGTGTCTTTCTCGAACCCGGTGCGACAACCTTTGTTCGAATTCGAGGACTGCCTTGGCGGGGGCAAACCCAAGGCAGCGTGCGCGGCAGAGCGACTGAAGAAGATATTTCCTGGCATCGTACGTCCCCCCTTTGTGTATTGATCCCCAATGTGTTTCCTGATCCTTGAGGCATCCGGTCTGACTTTCGACGCAGAACGCGACGGGACATAGCTTGAACATCCCGATGCCCGGACACCCGATCCCCCCGGCGTCGCTCGACCAAACGCGCCGCGATGTGGAGACACTCGAGAAGCTGATTGATGAACACGACGCGGTGTTCCTACTCATGGACTCGCGCGAGAGCAGGTGGCTCCCGACGGTCATCGGTGCTGCCAAGGGCAAGGCGCGTCTGCCTACAGCCATGCATATGCAATATACTCATTGATATTGCTCCTGCAGATCGTGATGAATGCGGCTCTGGGCTTTGACACGTTCCTCGTCATGCGGCACGGCCCCCGCGCGTCGTCGAGTGCGCCGTCAGGGGATACTGGTACAGGGAGCAGGAGGCTCGGGTGTTACTACTGCAACGACGTCGTCGCGCCAGCAGACGTGCGTCGTCCCTCGCATCGCAACTGGACCATGTGCTGATTTATCTATTGCAGTCGCTGACGGACCGGACACTAGACCAGATGTGCACAGTGACGCGGCCAGGGCTCGCACCAATAGCAGCGGCGACCGCTGTGGAGTTACTGGTCTCGCTCGTGCAACACCCCGACGGGTGCGTGTACGCTTCCGTCCATCTGTCCCGTGGAGCGCACTGACGTACCTTTGCAGACTACATGCGCCCGCACCACCGCCGCAGAGCGCTACAGAGGCAGTGGAAGGGCACGCGACAGAGAGTGTGCTCGGTTTAGTGCCGCACCAGCTGCGAGGCTTCCTAGCGCAGTTCCGGACGCTTCCCGTTGCAGGCGCGGCGTACGACCGCTGCACGGGTTGTAGCGAGACGGTTCGTGTTGTCCTCATTTCCGTGCGTGGTGTGGGCTAATGATAGATGGACAGGTGCTGCGAGCGTACGAGACACAAGGGTTCGACATGCTGGTGCGCGCGTTCGGGGAGCCGGGCTTCCTGGAAAGCCTGACAGGCCTGGACAAGCTGAGCGAAGAGGTGGAGGCGGCGATGGAGAATGCAGATTGGGAGCAGGAGGATGAGGACGACTTCTGAGCGGGATTTTTGGAGAACGGAACAGAATTTAGAAGATACCACGTGGGGTTTGCTGTATTTTAGGGCTTGGGGGATACTCACACGAATCGTATGCTGATGTGGCTCCGATTTACAAACCATTTGGTGCGGTGACCTTGATGTTGAGACTCAGGGACGCCTCTATGGAAAATCAGCTACAACGTGCACCCAGAAACAGGTCAAGCCCGCATCGATGGCGCAGGATTTGCTAACACTAGCACACACGGGCGCTCTTTTACATCTCGATGACATTCGTATTCTCTCTTCCCCTTCACAATCGCACATTCGGTGCCATGCAGGAAGCGTAGAAGGGATACTAGTCCGTGAGGGACACGTGTTGTGCCTCGCCACACACGCGTTGCGTGGGAAACTTCGTGATGGTTGAGCGCCAGATTCAAACACATCGACTGTACATATGTGATCTATCGACATGGGGTCTCCCGAGCTCAGAAGTATCAAAGTTTTAGACCATGTCCGATCGCTGGTGACCATGATCTAGGAAGATGTTCATGATCCGAGGTGTGTCACTGTACACACTTTTAGTGAGAATTGAAGCACAAATGGCTAACATCACCTGCAGTGCCGACGCGGTGAGGCTCTGATCCCTGTTGACAGACTCATTAATGTCTTACATACTGCTTCAGAATGACCAGCTTCAGGATATTCTGTTGTCAGTCGTTGCAGTTGTCTGGCAGGCTCGTAACCAGTCCCAGCCGGTGAATCGCTTTCCACCTGAGATCCTCGTGCACATCTACCAATGTCTCAGCCCCTCGTCCTCATATCCAACTACCGTCCAATATCGTTGGGATGCCCATCCAGTCCTCCTGCTGTCGCACGTGTGTCATCACTGGCGCGCGGTGACTATGTCCACCCCTTACCTCTGGCGCCAAGTTGTCGTTCGTGGGAGATCCGTCGAGCTCCTCAAGACGTATATGGAGCGTTCAAGGGATATTCCGCTCGGTATAGACCTCTTTTACGATAGCATCAATGATGTCAACTGTGTCATTCAGCTCCTCCCCGAACTGTTGACAATCCAAAGTCATCGGATTCAACAAGTGATGTACAGGTTATGCTGTGCACTGCCTCACGTTTCCTGCACCATCCCTCCAATCCCTGATACTCGTCGATTTAATAAGTGGTGGTCTGCTCACGACATACAGCTCTGTGTTCAGAGGATTCACTCCAGCACTGCGAAGCCTCTGCATGCACCACTCTCGCTTGCCCCGTGGAGTCGCGGTAAATTTGACCAGTCTATGCATCACAAACAGCTACACCGACATAGATATACTCCTAGTTTGTCTGAAGGAATGCACACAATTAGAACATCTGAGCCTAGAAAATGCATTTCGACCCTTCAATGAACCTCAAGAAGCTACTGTAGATTTGCCTCGTCTCCACAGATTGGCATGCTTGGATACAAAGGGCGAAATCTTACGGCTCTTACTTGCCAAGCTCTCTCTCCCCCCGGGTGTGTCAACACAGCTCGGCGTTGGAAGCTGGGACAGTGACGATATCGGACCCTTGCTCACGTTCCTCCCACTGCGCGAACCGACTAGCCTCGCTCTTCTCGGCCGTGACATCTTCCAGGGATTCATGGCGACGACAAAGTCTCAAGGTTTCTGCATCTGGTATGACGTGGATATTCCATATCTCACATATGCCAAATATCCCAAGCTATCTGCTCTCGAGTCGTCCTTCGCACATGTCCGGGATCTCTGGATTGTCGAAGAGTGGGACCGGTCCGAGGGTCGCTTTGAGGACACATCGCTCATTCTTCGCACCACTCCGAATGTGACATCGCTGCCAGTTAACTCGAAGCGCTTTGCTCAACTCCTCCGCTGGCTCCGCAAGCTGTTCCGAAACAGAGGCAAGACTGGCGACAACCCTCCACTCCTACCCTCGCTCAAGCATGTTCGAGTCGTGTACCCAGACAGCCATGGCCTCCTGACACACCTCGTAGACTTCGCAGCCGCACGAGCAGCATTAGGCTACCCGATTGAATCGCTGAGCATCGTTCACCGCACTAGGATGTCATTCGATCTTCCGCCAGTCCTGAAGCACGTGCAGCATGCGGAAGTGGTAATCTCACCCCATCCTCCTATGATGGAGCTGCCTACGGAATGCTGCTCGCATGCGCCCGCGTCCTCGTGGCAGGCGTGGAGGAAAATTTGGGACCATGTACGCTGTCAGTGCGACAGGGCGGACGATAGATGTCCCGCGTGGAGTGGTGCTCGCACTGGTGGTTTGAGGTCCGACCACTTAGCACAATACCGGCGTCCCGTTCCATAGCGACGCCATAGACCGCACGCATTGCAAAATTGTAGAGATTTGTGTAACACGGTACCAGATTGGTTCCTCGTAGATAACCGAATGTGTGGCAAGCACAATGTGCCAGTCGGTACGCGTATTCCGAGCCGTTTTCCCGATATTGCTTCGCGCTGAAGCCTTCGTGTGGCCTCATATACTAGTCTGCTCTTCGTAGCTTTAGAACATCTCGTAATTCTTGTTTCGTTGCATTGCGACTCCTTACATATAAAGCTCGAATGACATGCGTATTCACTTCCTAGACGAAGCCCAACGCAGAAGCGAACATACAGGCTGTAGTGTACTTGTATTCAGCACAACGCACACGCCACGCGCACCGTGCGTTCCTTTTGCACCGGAGACGGTATACGACTAGACCCAGACCCAATCCATCCCACGCACACCGTGCGCCCCTGCCCTCCGTAAATATGCATATGCGCACAATCGCAACACGCAGCCGTGTGAGATACGCATAGATATCTCGCGAAGAGCTGTCTACAGGATGTCGCCGAGCGCCGCGAGCTCGGGACCGCCGGATTCCTGGAATGGGCAGCGGCGTCAGCGTTGACGGGGCTATTAAACGGAAGGTGTCACTTACCCGCATACCAATTTCCCAGTCTGTGTTGTAAAAAAAGAGAAGCGGTCAGTGAGGGCTACGGAAGTGAAGGCAGGAGACTGACAGCTGTAGATGATGGTAACGGCCATGAGAATACCAGTGCCGCTGCCAATGGCACCCATAAGGTCCGCCGCGACGGAAAGCAGGCCGAGGATCGCGCCACCGAGCGCCGCGGCTGTCGGGACGACGCGCTTGAGTTCCTTGTACATCGAGCCCTCACGGTGACCCGCCATCACCTTTTTTCGCGGTTAGCCATTGTCCAGGTGTTAAAAACTACAGGCAGAGGGGGGAAGGCGCACCATCTGCTGGTCCTTGAGCTGCTTGGCGATGTCACGTGGGCCGCTACCGGAGACCTCGATCCAGGTCTTGGAGAAGATCGCGCAAGCGGTGACGATGAAAGTCACGTAGACGACCGTGTGGATCGGGTCGAGCAGCGCGGCTTTGAGCGTGTGCGGCGGCGACATGTAGTACGCAATGCCCGAGACGGCGGCGAGCTGCGGCGAGTCCTCGACGGGCTCCCACACGCCCAGGAGACGAACGAGGAGGTTGGTGGGGAAGCGCGTCGCGAGCATCTGCGAGATGATGAACACGTTGCTCGTCAACGCGGACTGCAGCATGATCGGCATGTTGCTGGTGTAGAACAGCTTGACGGGGTACGCGCCGCGCTGGCCACGGAAGCGGTTGCTCTTGACGGGAATCTCGACCCGGAAGCCCTGCAGGTAGATCACGACAGCGAACACGACGATCGTCGCGATCAGGTTCATGACGTTCGGTAGCCGCTCGCGCCAGAACGCCTCGCGCAGCGCGCGCCCCTTGTCGTTCCACGTGAACAGTAGGTGGAACATCGCGACAACGGCGCCCTCGAATTCGGGCCCGCGGCCTGTGTTGACCGTCGTCGGCGAGAACGCCTTCCAGACGATGCTCTCGCAGATGTTCGTCGCGATGAAGAGCGAGATGCCCGAGCCGAGGCCGTAGCCCTTCTGAAGGAGCTCGTCGAGCAGGATGACGATGAGCGAGGCCGAGATGAGCTGGATGATGAGCAGGAGACAGACACCTGCGCCGATGTCGCGCGGCTGGCCGTAGAGGCCCGTGAGCACGTAGACAGTGGCCTGGCCGAGCGAGATGATGAGGGCAAACACTGTGCGGGATAGTCAGCGCGCGGTCGTACGGGGAAGAGAGGAGGCATGTTCGCGGAGAAGTAGCCAGTCGGCCTTATGTCACTACATATGCAGTGTATGCATCGCACTACCCTACCCTACCATCAGCATACACGATTGACGTCGTGGGTCCGGAGACGACTCTGCGCGGAACGAAGCTCGCGTGCACGCTGTGACAAGGTCGTCATGCGAGTCGCAAATCATGACCGACATTACGCGGAGTCGTCGTCTGATGGGGACCAGCTCTCATAGCAGAGCCCATACGCAATGGATGAACCCCTCTACCTCGGCATTCACCACCAAAACGGCAGTACGGCGCACTAGACCGCCGACGCAATCGCGTAGGGCACCGCTCATCCCAAAACGAGCGCGGAGAACCTCGACATAGCGAGCCGTAGAGCAGTCATGTTCGAGACTGAGAGACCCTGGAAGGACACTCACACTTCTGGGCACCACTGAAAAGCGCACGGTCCTCCTTCAGCGAAAAGTCGACCTCAATCAGGTTCGCGCCGGCCAGCAGCTGCATGATCATCCCGGACGTGACGATGGGAGTAATACCGAGCTCCATGAGTGTTCCACGGTTTGATGCGAGGATGACACGCATCCAGTAGAGCGGGTCAGAGGAGTCGGAGGACATGATGCCGTAGAGGGGGACCTGGGAGCAGACGAGGAAGATGAGGAGGGTAACGGCGGTCCATAGCACTTTCTGGTTGAACGGGACCTGCAGCGGTGGCAGAGTCAGTGCATGGTGCGAGAGGGAGGTTATGATGGAATGCAGACTTTGCGGTCGGGCGAGGATACTTCGGGGAGAATTGGAAGGAACGGTCGGACGAGGTTCAGGAACCGAACTGCGCGCAACAGTAAAAGTCAGGAATTAGTATCGTAAATCCGTACAATTGCACACTTTAAGAACTGATTACTTACACCCGCTCATGGTTGGCGAGAGGGGAATACCAAGGAACGGAGGAGAGTGATGGATGGAGTTAGCTCACTCGACACGTCGCCACCTCCGGGTGACCTGGCATGCCAAACATGCACAAATAACACGCTCCCTAGCCGCGCTGGCAGGCGTCTCGTCCCAGGTGACAGGTCTATGCATCCTCCTCGCGATGCATCTGTGCGCACATGACGTGACTACGGTTTTTAAATTTGCGTACGTGCATATGTACGAGGGTAGGGATACGGCGGGCTGATTTCAAGTACACACTTCACTATATACTGAGCCTACATGGTTGTCTCTGCATGCTGTTTGAACGCGCGTCAACTCGGTTGACTCGTGCCCGAAATTCGAATCGTGACGGAACAACATTCTGTTCAAGAAGCTTGTGCGAAAGAGTGCAACTGGTGCGCGTCCAGTTGGAGAGTGGCTGTGGCTTCTGTTTGCAACGCACGACTTCATGTCATACGGGACGTGTATTGCTGTACGGACCCGCCCCCATAGGCGCATGGTCGACGTATGTGTTCCCTCAATCCGCTCTATGTTCCAGCTCGGCGCAGCTCCTTAGACATCCCAAGAGCGCGTCTAGTTCAATTACCATTGGGATGTAGCAAAGCATCAGCGTGTATCTGCCAACGCCCCACACAAGGCCTACTTATGCACCGACAGACTCTACGACCGAGCTGAAGGCAAACGATGCTTCGTGAATCGTTGGAAGCTCGATTGTCGGCGTGACATTCAGATCTCCGCTGCTACGCCCATCCAATGTGAGTTTCAGCTCCAATGCTCACCTTGAATAATCGGGAATCCGGATGATGACAATACTCGAGATGGGCGCTCCGTCAGCCAAAGTGTAACGTTTTCATGGACCAGCGCAGGCCGGAATGTGTACGAGTATCGTACATTTCGCTACCAGTTCACTGGCGGTTAGGTAAATTCCCACTCCAAACAGTGCACGGCCATGTCTCAGAGCTGCAAGGCTTGCGCATGTGGCCCCACAAGCTCTTCCACGGCTGCCATTCGTGATCGGCGTCGCAAGAGCAGCGGTCGACGGGGAATTCCAAATCCGGCCGTGCTCCTAGAGTATCCACCTCTATGCGCTGTACGTATTTGAGGGCAGTCTTGCGATCGAGTATTGGTCCGTCGTAGCCTGGTCGATAGCTGATATGTAGCGAAGCGATTGGGAATCCAAGTTCAGCCCGGGCTTTCGCAAACACGATGACGTTCAAAACGTCCTTGGATCTTCTGATGTTGCAAATCCGGACCGAAGAAAGCGCAGGAAGGAGAGGAGCATTGTGGTCGTCGATGTTTGCAGTAAGCCGAGCTAGATAGGTGCGAGGATGGCCGGAGTCTATTGTCAAAGACGTTGCTGCCGGAATTGCGCGCAAAGAGTGTAACATGCTCCCAATACGAGAGTCTGCGCGGCATCCTTCGTCAATGATCCAAATATCCCGGACAAACGTTAGTGCTCGATCAGGGGAGATCAAGCTCGGAAGCGGAGTGTCTATCACGCAATCGACCTCCCGCACGAAGACAGTTCGTGATTGATCCGCCGCAATCAAGCCCAAATTCGTTTGATGCTCTATGAATGCAAGCTGAGTGGGTTCGCCCAGTGGGAAGTGAGTTAGAGAGGGCATATTCTCGCTGTCGTCGATTGACGTGTTCCATACGCCGAGTTGTACCGACGTGGTTGATGGGAGGGACACTTTGGCAAAGAACGCCTCCGCATCAGAAGGAGACGACTGCATGTAGAGCCTGTGGAGACGAGGGAGCCGCACCGGGCCTTTCTCGAGTGGCCTGGAATCGAAGTTGCTGAACGCGTCCTTGAGGCTCAGATGTTCGAGCTGGGGACAGCTCCTCAGCCATTCCATAAGGGTGACCAGGCGCATCGTGCAGTCTGAAATATGTACGCTGGTCAGACTTGCTGTGATGCCACGAGGCAAGTGGGAGGAGTCGCAACCGCAGAAGCTTCGTAGTTGCGGCGCGCATCCTGCGAATAGGCTACCTGCCTTGGGAAACCCCTTCCACACATGTGCAACCGTGAGCTTTTTGAGGGCAGGGGCGGAGAACGTAAGGCACTGTGCCATATTACAACTCGGCCCAGAGAGGTTTTCATCGTCTTTGCAGACGATCTCTTCAATCCTGTGGCGCTGAGCCTGAAGTAGTTGCCAGAGCCAGTCCCTGTCGTCAGACCATCCACTCCCATCCAACTCTACAGTCAGCGGTACGTTCCGTGAGCGCTCCACAGACGTCTTGAGTAACTCGACAGACTGCCGACGAACGACGATCTGGCGCCAGAGATGGGGAGTAGACAAAGCTACAGAGCGCCAGTAGCGGCATACGTGTGATAACGGGACGACTGCATTGTCGTGCGTACGGTGCCTGCATGGATCACCGCATTTTGATTTACAGATCGCTGATACAAGGGATGCAATGCGCTGGAAAATGATGGTGAGGATCTCGGGCGGGAGGCGATTGACCGGTTGGGACTGGTTTCGAGCTTGCCGGAGAACAGCAACAGAGAGCATTAGGATGTTGTCAAGTTCAGCGTTCTTGAGCGAGTTGGATCAGATACCGATTAATATAGCCTTCGGCGAGTCTCACCTTGTCTAGACTACGAGAAAGATCAGATTGTACGCTCTGAGTCCGGCACATAGCTGAGGTTGCTGAGCGTGACGTACCTCATGAATTGTACAGTCTGCCGAATCTTGTCCGAGCATTGTTGTGCACAGCTCAGGATATCATCGCTTCCGAAGCTGTTAATCTCCATCTCGTCGAAGAGACGTTCAATGTACAATGGAGCCGTGTCGTGAGCAGAGTCACCTTCAAGTTATTAACTCATGCCAAGCGCTTGACTCAACATGAGAATTCCCACGCGACGCGTCTGCGGTGGCAACTATTTATGACTGGAAGGCGGACGCGTCTTGTCGGTTTGTCCTCACAATTCAAGGCGACTCTTCCGACATGAACAGTATCCCCGCCGATACAAATTATATCTTACGACGCTGTGAGCTATAACAGTATGCTATGCCACTAACGATATTGCAGGAACACGCAGTGTGGAAGGAGACACGGTAGATGAACGCTATGCTATTTCGGTTTGAGCTTCATGATCACAATACACTAACATCGCCTACTGAAGTATAACAGACGTACACAAATAACTTAGGGTAGGATACATAGTCTCAGTGTCCGGCGAACAATATGTATACTACCCGCGGACGGGAAAGAGCACGGTAACTGCGTAAGCTCGGTACGTTCTGCGCCATCAGGGTCTGCGGCTTGAAGTTTGGTTTCCTTAGCGCACAGTAAGACACGAGAATAAGCTGAGACCGGGGCGCATTAGCATTCACCAAAGAAATTTTATGAGCGTCCAGCAGCTCAAGGCGTATGTCCATGCTAAGTGCCCGGATGAGGAGAGCAAGTTAACAACCAGCCGGCCTCCGACCCAAATCACGAGCGACACGTGAGCGCTTGATCGGACGCGCATGTCTGCTGACACGTGGACGTTCGATACACGATCTTGAACTTGACGCGTATGTCTGGCCACCTGTGTAGTCAATTCGCATATGCATCGATTCTATACTGCTCTGTGTCTTATCTTTATTCTCGTTAGACCCCGGTCTTTCCAATTCCACGAATAGCTTGTGTTTCCCCTCAAGCCCAGCTCCACCCCAGCAAGCTAGCCGTGAGTATCATAGTACATGAGAATGCCTACGCTGTGTTCCCTGATATATTCCACAGCAAAAGGCTACATGATTATCCAATCCTAAGTGCTACTGCGTCGTTCCATCAGTTTCCCTATTCATACATGAGGTATAAATTTCCGAGCGGGGAATGCGTACTAAGCTCAATCCACCCTTCGAGAAAGGTCATTGATACACGCTTGTAGCTTGGTCTTCCTGGCCTGCCAGAAGGACCAATATACCGCGTAACATTGCTTACAGAGCCCAAACTGCAGCGCTGACAGACGATTCAAGACCGCAGTCATGTCCGTCACGCCGAGCTGATAGATTCCTCCCCTCCATAGCTGTCGCTGGAAGTCGGTGTGGGACATATTTCGAGCCGCCCTGCATAGACCTCCCTGGTCTCCACGAGCCCAGCATTGGTACGTTGACAGACGCAGGGATTCCGTCCCTTTTATTACGACAGCCTGCCACATGCCGAGACTCAAGTCTCGAGCAACGTACAAATTCTTCAGTGTAGTTGAGGCCACTTGGACCTGTTCCACACTGCCGAAGTTGTACTTGTCGATTGCCGAAGCAGGGAGCGGTGCCATGAGTAACACCTCTCTGAAGCTCTCCTGCGCAACCTCCATCACACCGCACAAACGCGCGACGAACAATGAGACCGCTTTGTCTTCAACTGCCATGCCCGAGTGCTGGTCTTGCCATAAGTTCGTGAAAACCGCTGCAAGCCCAGGTACAACACCCTCGAACTTCAGGGTATGCGCCGCGTGAAGTGCCTGGATGACAGCCGAGTACGTGCAGACTTCTGTCTTTCTGAAATTGTCTCTGCTCGTTGATTCAGCATCGCCGATGAATTGCGTTAGATAGATGTGGATAAAAATACGTACAAGCCTCGAATGGCAATCACCATCGAAATCCAGAATCCTATTGCAGTCACGGTTCCAAGACGTATCTGAGGCGCGATTCCTTGGTGAGGAAGTGTGGTATTCCCTCCATTGTACTCCTTCAAGTGCTCAGCAAAGAACAATGAATGTTCTGCCAGGGTGCTCTTGGAGCATGCGAACATCTGCGATTCGACATAAACCTCGACGCGACTGGGGGCAGGCGTCTTCCTGCCGCATCTGACGCCCATCTCGGGCACGTGCTCTTTCTCCTCGTGCCCCTTTGCTCTTGGATCGGAAGGCCTTGGAGGTACAAGCAGGGGAGCGTCATGCGGAGGGCTCTATACAACACTATCAGTCATATGAGAGGATTATCGGAGAATGTGCGCACAATATTCAAGCTCGCTTGACTCTCCCTCCTCTCCATGGCGGAGGGGTCCGATGGGCCTGCGACCAGTGTACTCTCTTTCTCTCGTCTGCCCGAACGTAACAACATGAGGGAGTCGATGACCTCCAACTCCTCATGACTCAATGTTGTAATAGCACTGAGGCGATGGCCTTCTACATTGATGCTGGCCGACGGAGGTGTTCGGGGCAGGCCTTGTTCCATTGCGAGTAGAAGCGGTTATGTATCAATATCCGGAGCAACGGGACTGCAGCGCAGAGGGATGATATGGGTTTATGTGAGTTTTGTTCTCGCGCGTGTTTTATTGCTAAAGGGCGTTGATTACAAGGAGATGGCGGAACGATATAATGGGGGGATTAAGACCCTTGCAGGTAGGTCGTCGCGTTCAGAAGCGCGACGCGCCCACACGTGATGGATTCCCGCGACCACGACCCTGTATGCTACTGACACCGTCTCAGCCCTACATGTTCGCTCTCGGGGGAGACGTGTACATTAACCTTAGCACTTTCAGAAGAAAGGCCGTATCTCATCCCCATGAACGTCAGATGCACTGAGGCAGACTAGACGGGTTGCAATAGCGCCTGTTGTGTGATCGGGAGCCTACAGATTGTCTCCTCGCGCCATCGCAAGAATGGAAACAGTGCCGATCGGTCACTTTTGCTACAATATTACCTTACAGATATCCCTCGAGAATGCAGAGTATTCACGCTTGTATGTTTTATCCGATCCACCAGTGATTGGCGCGGAGTTTACACAAGCAATTCGCTATGGCCCCATCACCCAATACATGAATGACACTTTTGGTTACCTATTTTCCCTCTATACATGGTGGTATTCTGCATACGCTACTCTTCCGAGCTTAACAACTGTCGCTTGGTGTATGTCATTTGTCACGACAAACTGGCTATCGAGCAGCGCAACAGAGACCTGCTTGCCGCCTTCGAGGAATATTGTTACTTGGTACTGTTTGTTTCCAAGATTTGTCTGTGAATACATGACTTCAATGCACTAGGTTCAATCGCGGCCGATAAACACACACTGAGACAAATCCAGATCTGATCGGTATCTTCCCTATTCTCCGATAGTACTGGTGGTCAGGATCCGTGACCTGAATGAATTTCTGAGCCACAGAGATAGATCAGAGTCGAAATCTTTGGCTAACGGGACTTGAGACACATACACCGTGGAGAGTCATGGCGACACCAGAAGCTACCATTCGACCCATGGTCGTACTTCTTGCGTTTGCAATATCTTGTTGGTGTTTGTCCTGTGGCATATTGCAAGAGGAATGATCAAGTCGGTGGGGCTTTCCAATTTATATACTCCACAAGATGTTAGGTTCTTTTACCTCCGATTGGCTTCAATGGCAAGCGCGGTCAAGTGTACACTCGAAAGTTTAGACCGACAATCTTAGCATTGGATAGTATAAAAGAGCATTGAGAAGGGGCTCTCGTTAGTTGATATCGTTCTGCGATTGCAGCTGTGTGTGTTGACAAAGGCATTTGCGTGAGGATCAAGGCAGGAAATGGTATCTGTGGCCAAGTGACTTCACGTGTACCTTTGCTGGCGGGGTCGCCCGTGAGAGACCATACTTTGCGCCTCCCCAGAACCAAGTTCACAGGATAAAGAGCTCCTTTGAATCGTGAAGCTTACTTATAACACTGCAATGGTTATGCGCCAATACAAGATGCGCTTTATAGCGAGCAACGTTAACCGAAGGCCAATGTGACCAAAGCGTGCCCTGACACCCGTAGATTAAGCGGTATCGTGTATGTGTCTGGGACCATGTAGGACAGGTGCAACAGACTGAGCTTGCGTATTGGGAGAATAAAGGAACCTTCCAAAAGCGATAGAGTCCAAGAAATGTGTAATATGCCATCAAGTCGCTCACAAATCGAAATCATTTTCAGAAGGGTGCACGCTGAGATGATCGATGAACTGACAGCATAATAAGCGCCCCAAAGGCGCCTGCTCCGTCCCCCAAACTTGCTCTTGGTTGATATTCTTGCGCACCGTTAATCAAGAACTTCTGATATGTCCAAAGACAACAACTTGGGTAAATATAACTTGTGCCTTGTATGTGACGCTTTGTGGTCGAGAAGTCTTTGTTGACAACATTTGCTCAGCCTGCGACCGTACGAGACTGGAAGGAGGTGGACACGATCCAGCATCCCAACTGGTGGCAGAACTGGGAGAACCTGCGTCAGTTTTTCAGGGATGCAGGGTATGATTTGTATCGCCCTCGTAACTATGGCTTGTTCAGCATACCGCCTGCCGCGACATCACCAGCACATGAGTCATTTGGATTGTTCGGAGATAGGAGTGCTTTCCAAGCACAATTTGAACCGGTAATCCCGTTTCTACATGTGCCAGAAAGACCTCAAGAGTTATCTCGCAGGCAACTGCAGCATTTGCCGCTCGTGATCGGCAAGTCCATTCTCTGCTCTGCTCTTCTGAGATGTCCTGATATCCGAGTAGTCTAAACAGAGATGTCGTTATCAAACTTGTGGCAAAGGGAGAAGAAGGCATTGAGGAACTACGCATTCTGGAGTATCTCAACTCTGACCAAATGCGGCATGATCACCGGAATGCAACTGTCCCAGTCTTGGATTACTTACAAGTCCATGATTGGCAGTTCGTTGTCATGCCGTTTTGCGACCCTTGCACCTCTCTACCATTGCGCAGCAGAGCGGAATGCCTTGAATTTGCGGAACAATTGCTAGATGCATGTATTTTTTCCATGCTCGGTCACACTTCGGTTCTGACTGATGTTCATTTTATGCTAGGCCGTTGCATATTTGCACGAGAATCGTATAGCTCACTTGGTCTGACCCTTTCATATTTCAGAGATGAGTAGGCGTCTAAGTGAAGTAACACAGGATATCTCACATGAGAACATACTGGTCAACCATCATGGTTCTATTCCAGAGACTGTCATATTTCGTCCAGAGCAGACCGACAATCCACTGGTCAAGATTTGGCCACCACCGGAGTGGCGATCAACTTTTCCCGTACGATATCTCCTCCTAGACTTTGGGCTATCGTCACGCTTTTCTCAAAATCTGCCTCTCTCCGAGTGCTACTGGATTCTGTATCCTGTGGGACGGATTCATAGAGCTCCGGAGACCCGAATCGGCAAGCCCTGTAACCCATTCGCAGCAGACGTGTATCAGATGGCACGCGTATTTTATGCATGGTTTCCGGTAGGCGTTCCTGGCCCCGCCCGATCGCAAACTCACTCACTTCCTTCATTGTACAGGATGTCATACACAAGACATTGGGGCTACTCAAATTGATGCAAGACATGTCATCCTATAACCCCTCCCGACGACCTTCCGCCGCGGCAGCACTAGCTCGCCTCCGCGCTATACGGAAGGCCGCACTAGACGACCAGCTGGAGGAGATCGGTGAATACATTCCTGGACAGTATTACCTCATCCCACGAGGTTATCTCGTTATGCTTCGTGATCTCCTTGAATGCTCGGAGTGGATGACCGCATTGCAGTTTACCTGGGTCTCGCTGAAGATGCGGTAAGTGACATCTGTCTACTGCCGAATAGTCCTCTTGATCAGTTACGCAATCTATAGGTTCAAGCATATGCTGTATCCTCATCAAATATAGACGGAGGTATCTCGCATTGTACCTTGCCAAGTTTCTGGTCTAGGACGTTGAGGTTCTTGAAACTTGAACATGATGTAGATCAGGAGTAACATACGGCGATCATCTCTCAAGGGGTTGCGTGGTTACATCTCAGCCATTATGATATTCACTATGATACCATTGCGGTAGACGAACGTTGAGTATTGAGATTCGTTACGTTCCACTGACCGTTCACAGATCCTGGCGTATCTTCCAGTGGTAGCGGTGCAGCACTTCTGTCGCCGTAGTCATACAGTGCTTCCCATACCATCCGTCTTGCTGCTGACGGGTGCCACGCCGGAGCATTTGCTGTCCTTCGGGATACCCCACAGCGGTTGATACCAACTGTGCAAATGGCTTGCGTTGTGTGCGATTCTACCAACCGGATCGGACACTTCCGCTGTTTCTTATCCTATTGCCTGTACTTCTGCCAGCGAGGTGTCACGACCGCACGTGGGAGGCCATCCGTCCAATGGTTACGGCGATTTGCAGGTCTAACGCGAGGTCGATACCTCGGAAAAGGGGGCACGAGTCATGCCTTGCACGAATTCGCATCGTGCTCCCACAGACCCGAGCTTGACGGGTTGTTCGCCACCCGTTCCTCTAGTCCGGGAGCATGAAGATGCCACGAGAATCTTGATCTGCAGTGTGACTATATGTCAGCATTAGGAAGGTGTTGCGGACGCTCAAGTTGAACTGCTTCTAGAACGTTGGACCGATGCCATGTCCGTATGCGATGGCAAGGCGGCACCGGACACTATCGATGTCGCTCTGACTCGGCGGCGAATAGCACCTTTCCCAAGTACGGTGACTGAGGCAAGATTACTGCACGAAGCCGGTGTCTTGCGTGGCGTTCAGTGTTTTGTTTTCGGCTGTCAGTATCACTGCGAACCGTTCCCTGCAGAGTGAGAGCCCTGATGCGCGGCGATAAATTGCTCAAGTAGCTAATCACGATGGTTGCACTTTACTTCAGCCAGCAGCATCTGACATGTATTTTTGTTTTCGTGATATAATCAGTCACGGCGAGCCCAATCAGGTCGCAGCGCCGGGCCTCTCGGTGAAGTCTACTGGGGATTGATTGATATTTGGATTATCTTGGTGGAGATCTCTTGTGGCGTGCCGCCCCTGCTTGTAACTTTATCGAGACGCGTGTAATCTCGGCGCAAACTCCAGTCTCTGATCTGCCGAGAAGACCAACTGACCTGCATTATGTACGCCTCAACAGGAAAGTCGTATCATCATATGCGGATGCTCGCCGCGCCGATACATGGGAGCTACTGACGAATAGCATCGATAAGCACCTGATTGGGAATCTCGACGATTACTGCGCACCTACCAACTGCCGCCCCAGAAAAGGAGCGTTGCGGTTAGTATTCATGATCATCATTTACTACTGCTGCAGTGGACCACGAGGCAGGCCCGGCAAAGTTTTTGCTCAGCAACGCGGACATAGCTCCGGCGGTCTAGTCTTCAGCTACAGACAGTATCTAGATTTCGAGCTCAACGCATCAGTGCCAAAAATCAGCTCTGTGGCAAGAACATGGCTTCTTGAGTGCCACGCGTCGTATCTCGCTACGCTCTCCGGCTCCCGAGGTCCCCTGCCTGACAAGAGTCAGCCAAGCATTGGTATCATATTGGGCACGGAACAATCGTTACATCGGAGTCGGAAGATTCTCTGGAAGACACGTGTAACTCCAGCAGCTCCCAGGTTCTCAGCGCCCGGAACGGAAGCTCGCTCATGGGTGCCACGGCGATGTAGTCTGCATCCTCCGGTAGTAGGTTTTCCAGCACGACCGTGAGCCTTTCCAGAACTGGGAAGCACGGCGAATCAAGAACGTCGTCCAAGAAGCCGAAAATGCGAGCTGGGCTTCTGCCGTCGGAGCCGGGACCAAATTGGCGCGTTGTGCAGGCCATGTAGTCGTACGTAATGGAAAGATGTTCGAGAGATGCCAGTGCGACCTTGGATAGGAAGTCGGGAACTGTGCAGGTGGGACCGTCGCTGGTTTCATCGATTACCAACTGCAGAAAGAGATGGCGCAGGTTCGTGGGATTCGCGAGTGATATCTGATGGATCTTCCGAGATCCGACGTAAGCGACTGGGCTTCCGATGGGGTGTGCATCCGGCCAGACGATTCGGAGAGAAGTCAGAGTTCCTGTGAACCGCGAGGCCGAGAGTAAGTGGCAAGTCAAAAGGGATGACTTGTCATCTTCAAACTGCGGCAAAAGATGACGTCGACCTGTGAAATATAACTGCAATATACGGACAACATACCCAAGCGGATTGGAGCTGCAGATCCTTGGCAACAGGTCTATCCATGGTACATCGCGCACCGCAGCTCTCTCTTGCATACGAGGTATCCGCCATCGTGACCTCGCGCAAGTTTTTCAACGAGCACAGGACGTGGATGCATTCGGAAAACGTAGTGAAGGTGACACCGTCCAGCCGCAACCGCACGACACTCCTGTACTGTGTCAGAGCAAGTCTGCTCTGCATACGCAAGGCCAGCATCTCGTCCGAGTAAGCCAAGATGCCGAGGCTTTCGACGTTGTGGATCCTTCCAACAAACTCTGCTGCAAATGTGGCGAATTGGGACACCGGAACAGCTAAATTCCTAAGGAGGTGTCCGAGAGTTGGATCGTCCGTGAGCCGACGAGACAGTGTGCTCAATTGCAAGCTGGGCGCCCATAGAGAACGACGTTTCTCGATGATGGGGATCGCCAGGTCCCTGAGGGTCTTGCAGACGCATCGACACATCAGAAGAGACCGGTAGTCGTCGATCTCGTACAGAATGAGATACCAGATCTCCAGGGGTAGCTCTGCAAGAGGCCTGGCGATCTTCGAAAGACTTCGGAGAACATCATGCAGAGCTTGTCAGTCTCCTGAGACGGGCGCAAGCTGATAGCAATAAACCTCAACAGAGTGCCACGTATGATACCATCGGAGCATTGCGCGGGGTCATCCGCGCTGTACGGAGGCAGATGGATCGGTTGAGGGGCAGGAGCATTTGTCTCCATGTCCAAATCAGGGACAGGAGAACGTGAAGCCGGGGTGCGCTCCAAGGCGGCGTGGTCTGACATATCTGTAACGTCGGTGTGAGCAAGCCATGTGCCCAGATGTCAATCTCAAGTCAGTTTGGCTTCTGGCATGTAACATACCGGACATTCCGAGCGAGCGATTCTCGAGCTCAGTGCATGTCGACGCAGTCGTCCTGATGTTTCGAAGGCCTCACCCGCGGGATGGTGACGAGTGCCAGAGCAGCGAGGACTTCAGCGACGGTCGCACGCTAGCGGGAGGGATGCGAGGTGTGTCATCAGCGCGGCGATCTCGATGGGCAGATATTGAATGATCTGCACACAGCACGGCGAGCGCTAATAGCTACGCGTTCGTATAAATCGTCGGCCGCCAGCCGATATCTCGGACATGGATCTACGGTCCGTCGCAACTGGTGACTTCCCGTAAGAAATCTAGGGACAGTTTTCCTAGATTTCGTGTCCTAGATGGCTTAGGCGACGGCACAGCGTGACACATTCGAAATCCGACGATCTGTGGATCTCGCATGGTACGTCCTAACCGATGCCCAAGCGCAAAGTCTGGTGGAGGTCTGACACCCTCCCAAGCTGAGCAGACCTTGTTTGAACTCACTTTGTAAAAATGGAACTGTTCGTTGGTTGGTCAATGACCTCTCGCGCCATATTAGGAGGTAGCGTGGCCAAAGACGATCTCCTGAACGCATCCAAGATGTGGTGGCTAGAACAGCTCGAGGTGGCATGGTTTCGCCTCGCCTGTGACGGACATGCCGGTCACACTTGTTCCAAAGTCCGCAATCTGGGGAAACTGTCCCTAAATTCTTACGGGAAGTCACCCACTATTCGTGTTTTCATGTGCTGATGGCCAATCGCGATAGCCACCACACGTTCTCCAAGCGAGTCCCGAACACGAACAAACTTACAACACGGCTGATCACGGGCTCCTCAGACAGGATGGCGACACCTGACGTCAGCCAGGTGAGCGTAACTCGGTTCCGGCAAGGTGCAAGCCAACATTGCTCTCTCCTTTCGCACCGAGTGCCCGAGAGGCCCGGTCGCGCACAGCAGCCAGCTCGATAACTCGGAGCACTCCGCTCGACAGGTACCGGTCTATCGCGGGCTCGGCCCCTCGCGGTCCCACTCGCGCCTACAGGTGCGCTCGATCAGCGGGGTGGCCGCAGCAGGTGCCGGCGGGGCCCAGGGCCCCGAATTCCGAATTCCGAATTCCGACACGGACGCCCCCGCACCGAGCTCTGTGTCAGCGCGGTGCGGACAATGCGGAGCACGCACCGAGGAAGGTGAGCGGGGCGTTCGGTGTAGGCCAGCGTGTTGTCGTAGGCCAGCGGGCTGGGCGGGCCCCCGGTCTGGTGCACCCCCTCCCGTGGAGACGACGCGCGGGACGTTCCTGCCGACGGTAATGATCGTCGACGACGATGCAGCCACGCTGTAACCGACCGGCCGAACGCAGGGGGGGGGACGACGAAGCGAGAGTGGCGTCACTGCACGCGCAGAGAGCAGCCGCAGCGGGCATTCTGGGCCATATATCGCCCGCCGCCCGCCGCCTGCCGCCCGCCATCACCCCCGCGCGCCCCCTCCACTCGCAATCTCCCAAATCCGCGACGCACCCGGGACCCCTGGGAACCCGGTCTTCTACGGTCTCTCAACGGATCCCCGCCGCAGGACCGGGGACCACCCACGCGCATCACGAGCAGACGCGGGAGCGCGCCAACACCTGCCGGGCCGCCGGGACACGCAGGGCGTCGCGGCGGCGGCGGCGTGCGCTCCGAGGGCCCGCCACCGGGTCCTCCCGCCGCTCGCGCACCGCTAAGGCCAGCCCGCCGCCGCACTGCACGGCCGGAGTTCGGGCCGGCGCGCACGGGCTGCACGACGGCACGACTGAACGACTGCGCGACTGCGCGATGGGGATGATGCGCGTGCGGGCGGGCGTGCGTGCGTGCGGGGCGGGGCGGGGGCGCGGCTGCAGGACAGGGCCTGCACGGCCGTGTGTCAGTGCCAGCGCGGTGCCGTGCGCGCGCGGACGCGGGTCTCGATTCTGACTTCCGGTGCGCGCGGGGGGCGGGGCGGGGGTGATCGTGATCGTGGGTGCCGCAGCCGCAGCGGTGTTGTATACGCGTGGTTGAGCAGAGGGAAGGGAGGGAGGAAGGGAAGGAGGAGGGTGCTGCGAGCCTGGTGCGGCGTACGGAGAACAGCTAGGCGGGGACTGCAGCTCGTATCTCGCCCACCTCGCGTGCGACCGCGCGCCACTCGTGCGTCCGGGCGCGCGGGGGACGGGGCGGTGGTGATCCTGATCGTGGGGCGCAGCCGCAGCGGTGTTGCATACGCGTGGTTGGGCGGAGGTCGGGGAGGGCGCTGCGAGCCTGGTGGGACGTACGGGGAGCAGATAGGCGGGGATTGTAGACTACATGACGGACCTCTCATGCGGGGCATCTCCCCCCACCGTCCAGAGCCCACCGCCCACCGCCCACCGCCCAGCGCGCGCTCGCCACTCGTGCGTCCCCTCCCGCGAAGCGCCCCTCCAAGGCCTCCCGCCACGACCCGCCCACGCGCATCACGCTCAGGAGCGGCATCAGCCAGCCGCCAGCCCCGCCAGCCCCGCCAGCAGAGCCCATACGAAACCGGGCGCGCGCGCCATGGCCAAGCTGGCGCAGCGCAGAGCAGGGGCCCGGGGCGCGCGATGCCTGGCGTGGGACGCTGTGCGGGGGGAGGGCGCCGTTTGAGATTGGGACTGTCTCGCGCGTTCTGTCGTCGGCCGCGGGTGCAGGGCTGGGGGGCGCGGGCGGGCGGTGCCCTCGCGAGACTCGGCGACCGCGCAAGGTGCAAGGGTGCAAGCGGCGGATCCGCGCGAAGGCCGCGGGGCGGGCTGCGAGGGCGTGTGCGGGCTGCGAGGGCGTGTGCGGGCGGGCGGGCGCGATGCGCGGGGCTGAGAACGGACGGATCGAGCGCGGAGACTCGACAGCGTGCGTGCGTTGTCTGTGCAGTGCGCGCCCTGGGAGTACGAGCCAAGCGCGCCAGAGCC
The DNA here is from genome assembly GCA_000320605.2 of Gelatoporia subvermispora B. Taxonomy (NCBI): domain Eukaryota; kingdom Fungi; phylum Basidiomycota; class Agaricomycetes; order Polyporales; family Gelatoporiaceae; genus Gelatoporia; species Gelatoporia subvermispora. The sequence continues at coordinate 47,107 of KB445797.1, forward strand.
TCAGATGTTACCACGCGTACGGTAGAAGCCGTCTTGGATGCTACGGAGATGCCACGGCCGATTCGCAGGTCCAGTCAGATGCACCCTGGAGTCGACGCAGCAAAAGAGCGGCTGTGTGCGTGCTATCGCCAGTGTGCGAGCAGGCAGGGGCGCAGCAGGAGCGAGGGAACGGCCGGGCTCTGAGCCAGGAGACGCCAGGGACCGCGCGCGGGAGGTCGGGGCGGACGGGGATGGCGTGTGCGCGGAGGCGTGGCAGGCAGCGGAAGGGGCTGAGAGCACGTCGCCGAGGCGAGAGCACCGCAGAAGACGCAGGAGCGCACATCGGGGGACGCGCGCGTGAGCGGGCCCAGCAAGAGCGGTCGTCCGCCAGCGCTACTGGATGGGCGATCGTAGACGTGCGTGTATGCGGCTGCGCGCGCCTGGGGACGAGCCGCGATCGAGCCCAATGACAGACGAGGAGCACACGACGGCGTTCTCATGGTGGGCGTGTCAGGGCTGCCGTGATCGAACAGACGCGCCTCGGACGCGCTGGGCAGCCGCACGCACCCACAACTGCCCACACCTCGCAGCGCCCTCGCCCGCGCGCACGCTCCGCTCGACGACGCGACAGCGGCACAGAGCACCCCGCGCCTCGGTCCCGCCAGACGCCTCGCCCGCCGCGCCCTCACCGCGCGTCTCGGGTGTGGCGAGCCTTCGACGGGAAGCTGGCACCGCAGAGCCTGGGAGCGCGCGGGCACCTGCTGGGCAACGGGGGGACGCGTCGAGGGAGAGCACGCCATGCGCGTGCGCTCATGCGACGCCAGTGCGCACCCCACCGTCCGCGCTCCGCCGGCGAAACGCACGTTACGCTCAAGAGCCGCAGAACACGAGCAACCAGAACGAGGATCCACAGCACCTCGAGGCAAGGACACCGCGCGAGCACGCCACTGCGCGAGGCCGCCGCGACGGCGGCGCGCGCCGGGCGTGGGGAGGCGCTTCGGACGCCGAGACCACGCGCACGTGATCCAGACGCCCGCCTCACGTCATACGCCGCGTCAGGATGGCATTATCGATCAGTCGCCCGCGCCGCCGCACATAAATACCCTTCGCCCGGCTTCGCAGGCCTCCCACCCTCCCCTCCCGACGTCTCCAACTCGTCTCCTCCAGCACCGACTCTTCCCCGCCACCACAAGCCGCAACAAGCAACGATGTCCGGCACGCACACGCTCCCCGACCTCCCGTACGCCTACGACGCGCTCGAGCCGTACATCTCGCGCCAGATCATGGAGCTCCACCACAAGAAGCACCACCAGACCTACGTCAACGCGCTCAACGCCGCCGAGCAGGCCTACGCCAAGGCCGCCACCCCCCGCGAGCGCATCGCCCTCCAGGCCGCGCTCAAGTTCAACGGCGGCGGTGCGTCCCTTTCGCCCTGACTCGCGCTAGCGAAATGCGCTGGTGGAAGGCGCCGGTGAACAGAGGCTGACACCGACGTGCAGGGCACATCAACCACTCGCTCTTCTGGAAGAACCTCGCGCCCGCGCACAGCGAGGGCAAGGGCGCCGGCGGCGCGCTCGCCGCGGGCCCCCTCAAGGACGCGCTCGACGCGACCTTTGGCTCCGTCGACGCCTTCAAGAAGGAGTTCAACGCCGCCACCGCGGGCATCCAGGGCTCCGGCTGGGGCTGGCTCGTACGTCCCTTTCCTTTCCTCCGTCCCCCCCTCGCTGCTCGCGCCCGGGTCTCCCTCGCGCGCAGATCTCGAGATCAGGGGCGATCCGGTGCAGATGCAGTATTGGCGTGTGCTGGTGCTGATAATGATGGTAGGGCCTGAACCCGGGCAGCAAGCGCCTCGAGATCGTGACGACGTCGAACCAGGACCCGCTCATCACCCACATCCCGATCATCGGCGTCGACATCTGGGAGCACGCCTTCTACCTCCAGTACCTCAACGTCAAGGTCGACGTGCGTGCCCGTTTTTGTGCTTGCTTGCGCCCGCCGCTAATTCTTGTTTGCGTCCGCCGCTGATGGCTGGTTGTGTGTGTGATGTTGCGCAGTACCTGAACGCGATCTGGAACGTCGTCAACTGGGACGAGGCCGAGAAGCGCTACCAGGAGGGCCTCGCGGGCAAGGTCCGCCTCTGAGCGCGCCCGCGCCCGCGCCGAGTCGTGTCCTGGCTGCGAAGAGAATGGGAGAATGAAGTGAAGGAAGTGAAGAAAGAATTGCATTGTAACTCGTAACGTGCATCGTGAAATCTGACTTGTTATCTGTGCGTTGCGTGTGTCAGTGTCGAGGTCTGGTACAGGGATACTTGAGATGTGTCTCCAGGAAGCTATGCAAAGGCCTGCATCCATTTAAAAGGATGCAAGTATGGTGGGCGAAGAATGGCACGTCCGCTACTATGATATGGATGGCATTGACTTCGGGACTGTGCCTTGAGTGTGAGCGTCCAGTGCCGGTCCGGTATTTCCGGGGCGACGGCAGCGCGGCAGCGCGTTCAACGTGCACCGCCCACGGACTGCAGCTCAGTCTCCTGTTGATATCAGTACAATGCAGTGAAGACGCGCAGTCTATAGCGAGCGCCCTCTGCGCCCTTGTACCGTAAACCGCCGACAATCAGTATCATCGTATTGTCTTCTGCATGTTTGATAGCTACGTACGTTTGTTCCCATAATCTCGCGGCCTCCGTCTTGGAGGACAAGGGTGACTATGTGCATGGTGCAATCAATGCTTTCTTTCTTCTCGCTGGGCGCTCCAATCCTCAAGGACTGCGCCTGTCATACGAACAAGTGAGACGCTCTGCTTGACGGAACGGAATATCGCTCATAGCGCGGCACTAGCGACGCTTCCTGTACAAGGTATGCACTGGCATGCACTCCGTCGAAGTCCTAGTCTTGGGGCGCCACGCGTACAACTCGTTCGACACTGCAAACTGTCTGTGCGGTTTTGGTTCAGCTGGACCACGGGACTTTGCCTCGTGTACTGTGCGATACACCGTGTGCGACGTGAGATCTTGAGATGTCGAGTCCATCGCTGGGAAGCATGACATTTAGGAACAACTCGGACATGAAAGCGTTCTTATGCTGTCACGGCCGTGCGACCGGAACGAGGGCGCCGCATTGCCCTGGGCCCAGGCATGCGGTGGACGTCCCATCGATGTTGTCCCAAACCGCCAAAGCAGACAGCGCCACACGGCTTCGTCTCTTCTGACACGACTACTCACCTGCTTGTGCCCGTCGACCTGCCACTCCTTACATCTGTCCCCCGTCTCATCAAACAGCACTTCCTGAGGATAGATTGTCTCACAACATGGCGAAAGGGCGCATTCGCAACTTGGTGAAGACGACGTTTCGAGCCCTGAAGAAGAAGCTTCGAGATCACTCAGGTAGTCACGACGTCGATATATCCGAGGTAATGAGTTCAAGATAGACAACACATCGTATACTGAGCTTATTTTGACGACGACCCATAGACGGATCCCAGAAATCCTGAGAGCGCGGGTCATGGCGAGCCCACCACGTCTTCGGGACCGTCCACGGCCAACGCCGAGGAGGTTCCCTCAGCTGCAGACCAGCTACAGGGTCCCGAAATCAATCCCGAAACAGCTGAAGAACAGGAATCGAAGGCCAACAGGGACGACACCATCGACGCTTGGATCACGAACGCACAGAAAGTGATCAGCGTCGCCGTCACTTGTACATCAAATGTTCCTATCGCTAGCCAGGTCCTGCCTCCATTGCAGGCGATTGTCGACAGACTCGCGGTAGCTGCATCCTGCTCGTCATATGCACTGTATGAGACTTATATTGTGGCAGGAAACGAGGGCAAATATTCGCGAGAAGAAGGAAGTACTGGAAGAGATCGAATCCCTCGCCAAGACGATTGAGGCGGTGGGAAAGGGTGTACATGCTGAGTTGTCGTACATCACGGATGTCGAGCGTCAAGATGTTATGGACGAGATTAACAAGAAGGATAGCCGTTTCCCGGAGTTGAGCGGAATTACTAAGTGAGGGGTGCGCTTTTTAGAGAGCAACCGGATGCTAATTCGATCTGCCTCAGAGAGTTACAGCAACTCGAAATATCCATAAGAGAGCGACCACAGAGAGGTCAATTTGGGAAGATAGCATATGCGGTTCAGGATGCTGAGTTCCTGAAAGGTGTGCGAGCCAATATTTCCGCAATACGGCAAAATATCCAGGTAGGAGATCGACGGTCTGGGGCACTCAAATCCATATTGATGCGCATGGTAGATACAAGACGGACATATGCTTAGAGCACTTCTCATCGGTGCGGTTAGGCATGCCCGAACACAATCGGAGTACGTGAAGGTGATTGACCAGCCCTGTATACCTCGAGCGCTACTCAACTGATGGTCGAGATACAGGAGCAGAGAGAGAAAGGTTTGTGCAGACGGCATCTTCATCTAGCAGTGACGAACGTTGAGCACTACCTCAGATGACCTCGAGGTGTTGAAACAGTTACAACCTGTACACGCCTCATACAAGGCCGATGCAACGGAGGAGAAGTCACGCCTCACAGAGGGAACACGGGCTCAGATTCTGGATGATCTCGCACATTGGGCTCAATCTGAGCAGCCGTCGCACCGCGTATATGTGTTGTACGGACAGGCTGGCATGGGCAAGTCCAGTATCGCGCATGCGCTCTGCCAGCGACTGGGTAGCGCTTATCTTGGAGCATCCTTTTTCTTTATTCGAGGACAATTCAACGACCCACGCAGCTTGTTTCCTTCCTTAGCCTACCAGCTGGCACACTCAAGGCCCGACCTTCGTCCCTTGATCATTAATGCAGTCAAGGATTATTGCCGTAGCGGACAATCGCAGAGACTCAAGCACCAAATAGAAGAACTCTTGAAACACCCTCTACGAGCAGGCTCGATGAAACCCGGTTCACTAGTACTTTTCGTGGTGGATGGCATCGATGAATGCATGAACGGTCCGGATGATATGGTCCCTCAGATGCTCCAACTTCTGTGCGAGCTAGCAAGCGAGATATCATCCATCCGTGTTCTCCTCGCTACCCGTCCTGAAACGTATATCCTTGATGCGCTGCGCACATCAAGCCAATCTAGCACTGTACAATGGCGCGACCTTCAGAAGGAGACAGGTGTTGACGATGACATTCGTCTCTTCATCAAGACAGATCTCGAGAAAGCTGGGAAAGCAGGCGGCTTCCAAGTCCTAGTAGATCACCCCAATGCGATCGAGGAATTGACACGGCTGTCAGGTGGTCTATTTGTATGGGCAAACACAGCGATTCGCTTTCTCCTGCAGAACAAGCATCTCGCTGCGAGAAACTATGTCATGCTCCTTGAGTCCCAAAGCGCTAAAGCATCTTCTGGGATCTACGAGCGACTGGACGCTCTCTACGTAATCATTCTAGAAAACTCATTTGGCCGCTTGCGTGGCGACAAACAGCATATGCGATACATCCGGCTGGTACTGGCATGGTTTGCTGCGCCGCTCGAGGACGATCTTATCATCGATGCAAAAGCGCTGAACCTGGTTGGAATTCCCATGGATATTACAAAGGATGCGATCGACCGTCTGCGGTCCGTCCTCATTGTCGACGGCGATATCACACCTTCCACCCCAATCCGAGCTTGCCACGCGAGCTTCCCGCAATTCCTGACGGACCCCGCCCGATGCACAGACCCGGCCTTCCTCGTCGACCCGCCGTCTGGGCACGCCCTGATCGCCATCTCCCTGCTCGATCTCCTGGCTCGTGACGACGTCGACAGTCTGCGGGGTGCCGATGGTGACATGCCGCTGATGTGGAGCTATGTCAGGCGCTACTGGGATGACCATCTTGTTGAAGCGCGATACACGCCCGAGCTCGGGCGATCTCTGCGGCGCTTCGTGGAGACTCATCTGGAGGATTGGCTGCGATTGGTTGAACCATGGGGTAGAAGTGATTGGAATAGAGTTCATTGGGTGGATGTCGTTGCAAGAGTGCGCAACTGGTACGAGGTAGGCTCAAGCACTGTTCTTGATAGGAGTGCATCATACTGACATGCCACGTGCAGGAGAACGGTCTAAACGATGGGCTCATGCCGATGCTGGATGCAATCCTTGACAGACATGTCAAAGAGATTGCTGCAGAAGCCACCCAATTGCCGGGCACGTTTGACTGGAGTTGGGGTCACATCAAAGCATTGGTGATGGATCGATATCCGCGGGAAGCAGAACAGGCTTCAGTCAGTAATTCGCGGACAAAGCATCCGTAGTACTTCTGCATCTATTTGACGACCGTTCACCCACTCGTCGAGCTGTCTCATGTCAGGCTCGCGCTTCTATCGATTGCGATCATTTTCAGATCTGCCAAGAGCATACTTCCGCTACGTTTTGGCTATACTCTATGTATTATAGGTCTACCTGTGCTCATTGCACGAAACACTGCAACCCGCAATGGACATCAACAACCGCAAGAGCTTCGGGCTGTCTGCGGGTAAAACATAATGCGTGACTCGATAGGATGAGGCTAGGTTCTGTGCTGTCGCCAGTGGGCACACTGAACACCATTGTCAGATGCAATCGGATGTAACATGGCCGACTAGTGGAAAGAACGAATGACTGACCCACCAGAGGACCCACACGCCATATAATACTTGGCTTCGAGACACAATCGTTGAGATGCAATAGTAGAATTCTGGACGCCAATGGTGCTACGCGTAAGGCATCGCTAGAACCCCAGTCGATATCCCCGAAGGAAGAACCCTGTCACTATATGCGTCAAATTTGCAGGGCTCTGAGTACATGAGCGTGTATAGACTCAAGATACAGTATACATAAGCGCCATTTCCACCGGCGCTGGCCCAGAGACCGGCGCACCCGCTGCCGTCCATGAACTGGCCTCGGGCAGAGCGTCCTAGCATACACCATGTACACGGGCGGACGGCTAAGCACCGCCGGGACGAAGGTCTGTGTAGCAAGCACGACCAGGATGGCTTCCACAGAGGGAGATCTCACTGTAGCGTGGACGGACACGCTCCCAGGCAGGGCGAGCGATGGTCTGTGTGCGGGGCATGCCATGCGGTGCAGTCCATGCCGTAGACAGACCTGAGGGACAGATGTCGCAGGGGTCTCAGCATTAATCCGCGATGGAACCGTGGAAGTCAAGGGGCTCAGAACCGAGCCGTCTTCGGGTTGAGTGTCCGCCAAGAGGGCAGGCATGCGATCCGGGTCGATGCATGCAGCGTATGTTGGATCGAAGGCACGCCGGTTGGTGATCGCGGGACGGGCCGGGTTGCCATGATGACATCAGAGAACAGGTACAGAGGCAGAGATGGTCTAGGTGGCTGTAGCGACTAGCTGTGAGGCAAATTCGGTGGTGGACCAGCTGGAGGGCAGGGGTCGAGCACGGCAAAGGTCGCAGGAGATGACGTAGCACTCAACACGCGGGCGCTCGAGGGCAGCATGGCGTGCCACGCGTCCTACCAGCAACGCGTCGTCTAACCCTTTCTCTCAGTCGACCTTGTCACTGTATGACATTCGTCCTTTCTGGCTCACCATACGCTGTACCTGACCGTCTAGAGCGTACAATCCATGGCTTCTTTACCGCAGAGCAAATCTCCCACGCGCTACAGCAAGAGCGCCTTGCCGAAGGTGACCTCAAAGCTTGCTGGAGCGGTGCATCCACGAGCGCATTTTGATGACGGCGGTAGATGGCAGCAAGAAAGCCTTTGGCGCTTTGACTAGTCCTCACAACGGGAAATAGCTGGGGAAGTATACGATACACGCACAGAAAATGGCTCGGAATCGTGGAAGTGGGTCGCGTGAGCATCGAAACCTCCTCAAGGCCAAGGGTACCGCAAGTCACAATCGGATTGCTCGGACATCCAGAGACAAGCTAGAGAACAGGGTAGGGCTTCCGTTTGCTGACAGAAAGACATTCGACATGTGAGTGGGGCACGTACTCGTTCAGGACCAACAGCGAGCGCGCGGAGAAAGATGAGCTATTTCGAGATTTCATGACACGGGCATTGGAATGACAACACGCCAGCCACGTACTCGTTCGTCCCTGTCAGACCGCTCGCCCCAGGGGCTCGCCCGCTCCGCTGTGATATTGCATGTTCGCTCTCAGTGTGTTACGCATTCGATATGGCGCTTCGACTCATCGATAGCCTATCTCAATGGCTTGGGCTATCTGGTCTGATAGTGTGATGAAATGAACGCACCTGATGCCCGCATAGATGATGCCTTCGCGGAGAGGACGAACGTTTGATATGAATGAACTCGTCACTAGCACCCACCTTTTAGATCTCTGAAACTTGTATCGATGAACGAGCTTCACTGGCCTGAGATGTGGTCTCATGCGGCATCCTTCCGACCAGCTATATGCGCGTTGTCCGGTGCAGAGCGGATGCCTCGCCGGCGAGCTCCCGAAGTACTTCGTCCGCAGAGGAGATAGTGAATCTTCAGCTCAGAGGGAGCAGTGGCGCTGTCTTAGTATCTAATGGCAGTAAGACTTGCTCTTGTGCCCCGAGAATTGTTCAGAGACCAAGCTTCCGTGTGTTCGCGTTGGTAGTCTGGCGGTAGACACGATATCGGGCGGGTGGGAAGCGCCATGGACACTACGACACTGTGAGAGTGTGTGGAGGGACGATATAGCGTGAAGTCGATACAATGAAGCTCGGGCAGTGGTGTACGCAGCTCGTGAAGGTGAAGGCACTACGAGGGCTGTGCCAGGGCGCTCGGAGCCGAGCAAGCGCCGTGCTTCGATCGCGATCTGGAGGAGCGGCGATTGCGCGTCCTGCACCGTCGTCTTCTCGTCTCTCTCACCTGGCCCACTCCCTCTCGTTCTCTCTTCACGATTCCCTAACCCCTCTGCGCTCGTCCCCTTCACGACAATGCGCCACCGTGCCTCTCTTCCTCTCTACTCTCTACTCGGCGGCCACACTCTGTCCGACCCGCCCTGCACTTACTGTGTGCTCGAGCCGATCATCTCGCGCCAGATCGGGTAGCACCACCACGAGAACCACCACCAGACGTACGTGAACGCGCTCAGCGCCAGCGAGAAGGCGTACGCCGAGGCTAGCACCCGCCGTGGGCGCATCCTCACCCAGGCAGCTCTCAAGGCCAGCGTTCAATATCGATGTCGGCGGAAAGTCCTCTAGCGCCAGCGGCAACAGGGGCGGCGGGCTGATGATGAGAGAGGCGTATAGGGCACATCAACTTTCCGGTATTCTTGAAGAACTCCAGCCCACCAAGGTAGAGGGCCAGGGCAACGGCGGCGAGTTCGCGCCGGGCTCGCTCAAGCACGCGATCGACGCCTTCGCGGAAGAGTGGAACACGACCACCGCGGGCATCCAGGGCTCCGTCAGATGCTGGTTCAATATCGGTACGTCGCATCTCGCTGTACAGATGGTAGACCGGTGACTGATCGGGCTCAGGGCCTGAACCCGCCTCGACCTCGTAGCAAGACCCGCAAGACCCGCTCGTTACCCACATCCCCACCATCGGTGTCGACATATGGGAGCACGCTTTCTACCTCCAGCACCTCAACATGAAGGTCGACGTACGTATCTAAGTTTCCGTGTTCTGTGCTTGGTACTGATGCTCCATTGTAGTGCCTGAACATGATCTGAAACGTCATCAACTGGAACGACGCCGAGAGGTGCTACTACGAGGGTTCTCAGTGCTAAAGTCCGCCGTATCGTGGCTTGAAGGAATCGGGTAGAAAGAAGTGAGGAACCGCATTGTAGTCGTACCACGCACCGCGAGACCTGGATTATCATCCGTGCGTCGCGCGGCACGGGAACTCAAGAGGAGGCGGAAGCGATGAAACGCGCAGTGGTACGTCTTCACCCGTCCGCCCAGTCCATGTGACGATGCACCTTGCCGAGTTCAGTCAGGGACATGCAGCGGATTTGAGGTCAGCAGTGGCAACCAAAAGTGCGGCCGTCTCTTGACCTGCAGCGTATGTATGGTCAAAGAGCTCTTGAGAGGATCAACTGAGTGTTCAGATTGGAGCGACCAGCAGCGGCCCCGTATTTCCGGGTCTGGCACGCTCGTTTGAGGTGTGCCGACGACGCGCTGCATGCCTGTCCACAGACTTTCGACCTTGGTCATTTCCTCTCGATAGATGTTGCTCGTGGATTCAATGCATATATCGATCCTATCTCCTGTGTTCTTACGAGCTGGTGCGATCGGACATACGCGGGTAGTGGCCGTCGGTATGGCGATCATATATTACTTGTGCCTTGGATTCGCCTAAACACAATGCAGATGCACGGTGTGTTGCGAGCGGCCCTCTGAGCCCTTGTATTTGACCAACGTGTGACCAAACTCCTGGGTGGTTCTTTCCTAAACGCACTCGGGGATGACAGGCACAGCTGCACGCAACCGGGCCTCTGATGTTGTGGGGAGCGTTATTCCACATGGGGGGCCCAACCATACCAATAGGTGAGACACTCTGGTTTCTGAATATCGCTCGGACTGCGGTACTAACGACACGTGTACAAAGGATGCATGTACGTCGCTGACGTCTTGGCCTCGGTGCGACATGTATAAAGTGCTTTGACGCCGCAATGTCAGCCCAATTTTAGAAGCATGAAGTACAACGTATGCAACATGAGGTATTGAGTGCACCAATGGGAAGCGTGGCAATGAGAAGTACGGATTCGAAGATGTTCTTCTTCGGTCACAGCCATGCGGGCGGAACGAGAGTGCCGCATTGCCCTAGATCCAGGCATGCGATGGACACGAGCCCGCTGAATCAGGCAGCGCGGCACAGCACCGTCTCATCTCACGCGATTCGGCGTCTGTCGGTGCCTCCTTGCAGCGTCGCCTCGTGTCCACAGCCTCGCAGGCAACCTCATACCTGCAGCCGCTTCCTCCTCCCAGAGCATAGCAGCGCGCAACTCATAACCTCACAACCCACAATGTCAGAAACGAATCGGACCCCAAGATCTAGACGAACAAAAGAGCCAAAGGAGACAGAACATTCAGAGGTATGCGAACAGTATCATCTGATACGCCCGAGGGAGACTGATTCTCCTCTCACTGGTAGCGCAAAAGGGTTGCTGATGCGCTCATTTCCAACCTCATAAAGGCTCTGGACGGCGCCAGTGAAGTTCTTTCAGGAGCTCCCATCCCAGGCATCGCCTATGCATTACCCATTTTGAAGAGTGTCGCAGAGCGAGTATCGGTAGGTCGTGGCAATTGATATTTCCAACGATCCTGCTGATATGGTACAGCTCATGAGGGCGAACGTCCGGGACAAGCACGATGTTATCGATCGGATCCAATCGCTTCTCAATCTCCTCGTATCAAGTGCGAAGGAAGTGACAGCCGAAGTCGAAGCTCTGACCCCGGATGAGGGCGAACAGGTGAAGAATGATGCACGCCATTCTTCAGTGCTCAAATCACGGATTCAGGCTTTTATTCAGTGAGTGCTACTTTAGTGTCCGATTCTGGTTGAAAGCCGACCCGAGGTACAGGAAATTGGATGCCATACTTGACTCTGCGAAAGAAACCCACAATGTGAAATGGTATCAACGGCTCTGGTTTGCGGAGCAGGATGCCGAATTCCTGAAGGATCTCGGTCGACAGATTGACAGCGCGAAGGATGACTTCAAGGTTGGCGATTTGTAATTATGCATCCAAATTGCGCTCACAAAATGGTGAAGTTGCGAGGAGCTATCGAGATTAGACAGTATGTGGGAGAAATGGCAGAGCATGCTCGCGAGATTCACCGGGAGCTCAGAGTACGTGGACATCCGATCTTTGGATTACGCCCCACTAACGGAGACATGAATACAGAGACAAGGAGAACGCCAAGAGCAGAAAGGTATGTCTATTTTGGTCAGCTGTCTGGGCCGCGGAGCACTTATCGAGTACGCATCTCAGAATCACAGGATATTTTGGAAGGGCTTAACCCAGCAAATGCATCGTATACGTCGGCTCAATTTGAAGAAAAGTCATTACTCCAGCCTGGCACGCGCAGTACAATTCTTCGCGACCTGGCCAAATGGTCAGCGGACAGCGAATCGGATAAACGCGTGCATGTCGTGTTCGGCCAGGCCGGGATGGGTAAATCCAGTATCGCCTATGCCTTCTGCCGACAAGTTCGTAAGGCCATCCTGGGCACCTCTTTTTTCTTCCTTCGTGGTTCTGGGGAGTGCAGCGATGTACACCGAGTGTTCCCGACAATCGCATTCCAGCTAGCAGAATCCGTTCCTTCTATACGACCCCAGATAGTCGAAGCAGCTCGGAAGCACCAGGCAGGACGCAAGCAAGGACTGCTACACCAATTCCACGCCCTGATCCTGGAGCCTCTCAAATGTCTCATAGACTCACCATCTCCGCCCATCATTATAATCGTCATTGACGGTGTTGACGAGTGTGCGAACACTCCGGAAAATGGTGTTTCGGTGATGCTGGGACTATTGTATCAGGCGGCACATGAACTACCATTTCTGCGTATCTTAATTGCTACTCGACCGGAAGCTCCTATTCTCGATGCGTTGAAGTCATGTAACCACGCCGACATCATCATCTGGAGAGACCTCCAAAAGGAGCCGGACGTGGACAATGATATCCGTCTTTTCATCGACTCTGAGTTCGAGAAGTGCAAGATGGCTGGCCCATTTGTTCTTACGGAGCAGCACTCGGACGCCGTGGAAGAACTGACCCGTCTCTCGGATGGCCTTTTCATCTACGCAAGGACGATTGCGAAATACCTTTCCGAGAACAGATACCTCGCCACCGAACGGTATGGAACGCTACTCGAGTCTCAGGGCCGCTTTGGTCCAGGCGAGGCGTACAGGAAGCTCGACATACTGTACACGCTAATTCTCGACAATGCTTTCGGGAACGTTCGAAGGGATGAGAAGCACATGTCCTACGTTCAGCGCATATTTTGTTGGCTTGTATTATTTGTTGTCGATACATTGACTGATCTTGAGGCGCTGCATGCGACCGCCTTGAATATCCTTGGCATCCCAGGCTCAGTAACAATGGACGTGATTGACCGCCTCCGGTCCGTCCTCATTGTCGACGGCACCATCACCCCATCCACCCCAATCCGAGCTTGCCACGCAAGCTTTCCGCAATTCCTGATGGACCCATCCCGATGCACAGACCACGCCTTCCTTGTCGACCCGCCGTCTGGGCACGCCCTGATTGCCATCTCCCTGTTTGATCTCCTGGCTCGCGACGACGTCGACAGTCTGCGGGATGCCGATGACGACATGCCGCCGATGTGGAGCTATGCCAGGTCATACTGGAGTTATCATCTCGTTGCAGCGCGATACACGCCCGAGCTCGGACGATCCCTGTGGCGCTTCGTGGAGACTCATCTGGAGGATTGGCTGCGATCGGTTGGACCATGGGTCAATGGTCCCCAGTATTATGTTAGCTTGACAAACGCATGTGCAAGAGTGCTCGGATGGTACAAGGTAGGCTGAAGCACTCTTCTTGATGGAGTGCATCATGCTGACATGCCACGTGCAGGAGCATGGTCCAGACGATGGGCTCGTGGAGATGCTAGATGAAATCCTTGACAGACTAGTCAAGAAGATGGCCGCAGAAGCCAACCAATCGCCGGCCGAGTTTGACTGGAGGGAGTTCAAGCGCATCGAGGCCTGAGTGAAGAATCGATATCCGCGGCCCGGGGAAGGAGAACAGGCTTCTGTCGAGTGATTGTGGACAAAGCACTCGTAGCGGTTTCGCATCTATCTGACAACTCCCACCGACTCGTCGAGTTGTCTCATGTTCGGCTCGCATTTACATATGTTGTATTCGTTGTCATATCCGCCAAGACCCAAGAGCATACATTCACTACACTACCGCTGAATTCAGTACCTTGTACGTATACCCATCCTCGTTGTACTGGAAACGGCGACCCGCATTGAATCCCCAACGTCCACGGGAACGTCGAGCCGTCTGCAGGTAAAACATAACACATGAATCGATGAAATAAGGCTAGATTCCGTGCCGTCGTCTGTGGACACAATAAACACCGTTGTCGCACGCAATCGAGTGTAAGGCCAGTTGACGATAAGAACGAGAAATTGACCCACCAGGTGACCACCACGCCATATATTCCTTGCCGCTGAGACACATATATCGAAATGCAATAGTCAAATTATGGACGCTGACGATGCCTCAGGCAAGGCATTGCTAGAACGCCGGGCTATTCCCCCGAGGGAGGGACCGTGTATATGCGTCGGATTTGCAGAGCTCTCAATACGTGAGCATATGTAAGTACAATACGTCGTATACTTGGGCACCACTCCTGTCTATGCTGGCTCACAGACCGGCGTACCCGTTGCCCTCCATGCACCGGCCTTGGAGAGAGGGTCCCAGTGTGAGCCATGTAAACGGGCGGGCAGCTAAGCACCGCCGGGACGAATGTCTGTGTAGTAAGCACTGCCAAGATGGCTTCAACAGAGGGAGACCGCACTGTGGCATATACGAACGGACACGCTCCCAGGCAGGGTGAGCAATGGTCTGTGTGCGGGGCATGCCATGCGGTGCAGTCCATGTCGTAGGCAGACCTGAGGAACAGACGTCGCGGGGGGGCCTCAGCAGGTCGCGATGGAGCTGCGGACGGCAGGGGCTCAACAGCGGACCGTCTTCGGGTCGAGTGTCCGCCGAGAGTGCAGGTATTCGATCGCAGTCGAGGTATGCTGCGTATGCTGGATCGACGCCGTGCCAGTTAGTGATAGCGGGATGGTTCGGATCGCCGCTATGACATCATAGAACAGGCACAGAGGCAGAGATGCTCTAGGTAGCTGCAGCTACTAGCGGTACAGCAAACTCGGTGGACCAGCTACAGCTGGGACGTAGGGGTCGAGCACGGCGGAGGTCGCAGGAGATGACGTAGCACTCGACACGCAGGCGCTCAAAGACCAGATGGCGTGTCGCGCGTCCTGCCCGGTGTTGCGTCCTTTCTCTCAGCTCTGCTGCTACACTAGGCCTGCGTCCTTTGCGGCTCACCGACTCCATCGGCTCCATCATTCCCTCTCTAACGTGCCATACATGGCTTCCGTACCCGTATCCCAGAGCAAATTTCCGAGGCGCGACAGCTCCTTTCTGACCCCTGCACTTCTCTCTGTCTCGATAAAACACGCTCATCATGAGTGCTCCCATGCAATCTGTCGACACCTGTTTGCGTCACTGTGTGCGCCAAAGTCGATTGTGATGGACTTCAAAGCCCGACACGACTCTATCAAAACCGTTCCACGGCCCGAAAGGCTCACACAGTAGCGTCGGTTCAAGTTGACTCTGGCCCAGACATTACTCGCCAGTATACTAAGAGCATATTAAGGACCTAGACACGATATGCTATCGAGATGGTTCCGTTGTACCTGGAACTAGAGGTGTGGAGGAGAGGAGACGAGGCGACGGTCGGAGTTTGTAGCTTGCTTCGGAAAACCAACCACGAGAGACGCTCACTCGTAGTCAGGTGGTCCGTGGGAACCGAATTAGCTACGGTGCGATAATTAGATACGTACCTCAACGCGCTCGCGTCTGTCGGTAACGGAGTTCTTATGGCCGCCGTGGAACTCGATGAACCTAGCTCTCAGACTGCCCGAAGACGCGGGCTCAGAACGAAAGCTCGAGGAGGGAGAACACGTCCATTCGACGGCGGGACGGCGCCTTATATATACATGAGGATCCTAGCTCTCGCGCCCGACTCAAGCCGAGGCTCCCAGCCAATGAGAAGAATACATGGAAGACAATGACGCATGTGACGAGACGACAGCACAAGAGAAGCAGGGTATAGCGACGCGACACGTCAGAAGCTCGCGGATAGTTGCCTAAATAGGCATGTCGCCTTCCGGATCGGGACGCCGGCGTCGGGCTTCTCGCTCGCGCGTCTTCACCTGTCCGCGGTGTCGGGCTTCTGCGTCCACCGGCGTCCGCTGTACTCCCTATTTACGATGCGCAGCCTCGGTGGCCCAAGCCGAGACGCGGGGTGTACTGGCGACAGCGCGCGATGAACCGATCCCTCAGCGGTCTTCATGAGGCCTTGATCGTGCGCTCGCTCCCAGCCATGCCGCGACGCCCTATACGCGTAGAACAACGGATGATTCAGTCATGATGTACGATCACGGATAGAAAAAAAAGAGAAGAGAACGAGCCCGGTCCCATCGGCAGTCCGCGAGTGTTGAACTCGACAAGATATAATCGCGTAGTCGTATGCTTTTGCTCGCGAGCGTGTTGAACGCGTGAAGAACGGTCGGAGGGTACTGAGAAAGAAAAGGGGAAAAATGTATGTTAGTCGATCGTCCCGGCGTATTTCTTACCCTTCCACAGAGGAGAGCGAGAAACAGCTTTGGCCAGGGGAAATTTCCAGGACTAGTACGTCGCAGTATACCGCCGCCGCCGTCTTGACCTGGGTCACCGGCTACTTACTCGATTCACTGTGCAATTCAAAACCCTCACACGACCAGATGCTTGTTGGATCTTTCTTCTGGACTAATGTAGTCTATCGGCTCTGAATTCCGACCGTCAGATACGCTTTCTTCGCGTACTCTCTGTATTCCTCTCGTCGCAGTTGTTATTTGTCTCCCGTGCTTGAGTTTGCACCGCATCAAAACATGCATACAGGCCGGGCAGCAGCCCGTGCATGCATTCTCCATCTCACCATCTACCTGATCCTACGAGCACTAGTCAACGGACTGCACTCATACAGATTTTCATACAAACGTGCCGTGTCCCTCAGATGAGATCGGCAGCCCGATGGGAGGCAGGTGAGATAACAGAGCTCTCATACCAGTTCAAGGATACCATCAGGAACATATTCACCGGCTGACTAGGTTCCCATGGGTGATCTTCTGAATCACTTCGATAAAACCAGGTCCGGTGACTGAGGTACCTCGCAACACCGGTTCGTCCATTTCCGTCTATGTGATGTCAATGACTGGCGAACTGATGCGACTCTGTCCAGGAGTCGAGACTCGAAAGTCATCCACAGATACCCGGGGGTCAATAAGCAAAGAACATCAGGAATCGTCAATGCTCGACGTCCGGTATCCGACGGGCTTTAAAATGCCGCCGCCATGCCGCACTCGAATGCCTGGTAGAATGGCATCCGAACGGCATGAATCGCGTGAGTTCGCTGCCGTGCATTTGAATATCATTCCATCTGCCACACGCACATGTCGCGTGTGTGTTCGCCCGTGGCTTTTTGCGTTCACGGCGTGTACCAGTGACATCGACTCCCGCCGATGGTATTTCCGAGCGAGAGCGCAGATCGAGACATCACCCAACGCTGGAAGTACCCTCGTTTGCCGAAGTTCGCTCGGTATGTACTAGCCCGAGATCCCACGACGGGGAGCATAACAAAATATATTGTTTGCCGTATTGCTTCATATGCGCCATGTGCGCCACCTGATTAAGATGGAATGTGTGTTGGCTTCCGGTAGCTGCAATACACAGGTCCTATAGGGTCCCATAGCCAGAATTAGTCCGCTTAAGGATCGACTTAGTTGCAATAAAATGCGCAGAAGGATTTCTGGTGGTATGACGTGCGAGATGACACAATTGCCAACAGTCAGAACACCTATGACACGTCGGAGCCGCCGTCGTTCGCAGCCACAGATCGAGGAAACGATACTGCGGTCCACAGGCTGGATGCTGCACGCATATAAGCAAGTTAGCGGGTTGCTCCTGTACACAAGGTACGGATTACTTGAGTGCTTGAATCTTGTTAGAGGTACATAAGATAATGGAGGATTCACGGATGAGACGTGGCATGGCGCTTCCCTTCACTAGAGAAGCCGGACGTGCAATTGTTCGATCGTCTCGGGCCGCAGACGTGGACCTGGCTTTTGTCAGATTAACGCGGGCTCTATGGAAGTTTTTGTCACCAATGCGCCCGGATAGCAAGCTGCACCAGTGAATGAACAAGAGCGCCAAGAATCAGACGGTGAGACGACTCACTAGGGTGCGAATCCCAGATCAGAAGAAACTTGAGATAATCACAGCTCCTACGCGATTGTTTTGTGAGCGAAGCTTGGTTCTTGATTATCGCGGTCTCCCGAGAGCACCGTATTTGATCTTCGTGGACTGTGGTTAGAGGGAGATTGGCATAGCCGGGATAAAATGAGATATAGAACTGACCGAGAGGTGATCATAGCGCACCGTACACTCGCTCTAACAGCTCCGGGACTGGATGGGGAAACATGATGTGGTGAACCTGATGATATGTAGAGACCCTTGTCGGGAGGATACAAACCAAACATTCCGTACGTGCCGAGGTATGAGGCAGGGAAAGTCCTCAGTGAGCTCTATCTTCTCGTTCCTGATATGCATTTCTGAAATATCCTTGAGTAAACAGCACGTCAAGGATAGACTGTTCACCGGATGGACATACACGGATGTCGATGACTTGACCGTTCGCCAGGCAGAATCCGACGGAGGAGGCGTTAGCCTGAAGCAATGCATCCATGAGCGCAGTCGGACAGCATGAGAGATGACAGCTCGCGGAAACATAACTACCTTGGCCGTTCCTTCGAGGGTCTTGCGTGTACGAGAGAAGGGCTCGTGTTCGCCATGGCGCATCGGGAGCAATTGTGAGGCCATGGATTAATCGATAATGCAAGGGACAGGCGGGTTGCGAGATAACCATGAGGCCGGCTGGAGGGCAGAGTAGGGGCTCGCCCTGTAGGATCGAGGAGTATGGGTAGTCTTACCACTAGTGGGACGTTTGGGTGGGCCGCGTACGCTCCTCCAGCAGCGAGCGCACAGAGAGAGCGCTCGATCGCGATCGTCCCGCGCGACCTTGGACGATGACGCATGCGTCTGGAACCTGCTCGTTGCTTCACCGCCGTCGTGCCTTGCTGTCTTTCGGACGATCGATCTCCAACGACCCCCGGGCTGTCTCCGCTGTGGAGCATAGCTCCGACGCGATACATACAGCGATGTCCTGCTCTCTGCACGCCTGCGCGTCGCTTCAACGTGCCCGCCGTAGCTACTCCCTATGATCCTTCGACGCGTGCTCCCCTTATCATAGACACCAACAGGCTACCCAACAGCTTTTGTGTGGGTCTTTTTAAGCTCTGACAGCTCGCGCAGCTCTTCGGTCGATGAACCAGGTCTGACCGTTCCAGGGTCACTGTCGACACCGGCCAGAGGTCTCGTAAATCCATCAGGCCTATTGATAGTCTAGCTATGACATCGACGTCACTCTCTGGGTGGATTCGTTTCCGCGTTATAAGTAGGGGAGAGGGAATGGGCACATCGTGACAGAGGATCTTAGAAATTGGTACGTCGTCATGTCCTCTTATATGCATTCTTCAGCTTTTTACCAAGTGCTCACATTCTTTGCCATGTAACCGACGCACCTTCGATCACCAAAATACCCTTGAATCCCTGAGCTGTCCGATCAGCTTCGCTTGCCCCTGTTCATGGGACCTCTGTGATCGAGATAGTGCAAGAAGACGAGATACTCGTGCAGGTATGCCGCCCTGGTCCTTCTCTCCTCGTCCGCACACAATCTGTTGCGGAGCTGCCTTGTAATTTATGAGCCCATCATAGGGCTCCCCCGATGTTGTGTAGTAACTAGGATCCTCCTCCACAACGCGGGTTTCGTCGCATATACCTCGCCTACGCCCGAGCCTTCATTTCCGACGCGTCACCCACCTCGACGTCCCTGCCAGGAGAGATGGACAACGCTAATTGTGCAACGCAACAAGTGGAGCGTTTGCTGGCACCTACGACGAACTATTCCGGGCTAGATCATCACCTTATGAGTATTTATGTTTGCAACGGGGCGGTCAAAGGGCAATTATCATCAGGCTTCGTGCCCATCAGCACATCTAGGAGTATTATGTGCCGCTGCCTCACTTTATTGAGGTACGGTTCATGAGTCATATCAAAGGCTCTAGACGGCTGATTCGGGAGGTTGAGTCCGCTCAGATCGGTGGTTTTTGCCCGCACTGCATCCGTCATGACTCATTCTCGTTCATCATTGAGGAGACTTGGGAGAGATGACGTCCCGGCCGTCAGCTCTGTCGGGCTGTGACCTACAGTCCCAATCTGGGGACGCAAGGAGAACCGCAGACTGGAGGATTGTACCCGGCGGCTGTCCGACAAGTCGGCCTGATATCTGCACAGGATTGATATACAGCATGATCGGAAAGCCTTCAGCGGCGTCTTGCTAAGTCTACCGCACACACACGTACCATATTCGCCATATTCAATTTTGATTCAAGGGCTCCAAGACTTAGATCCCGCGACAGTCTACGTAGGTACTGCGGACCTTACTGTTCACTCTGCTCCTGTAGCGTCGTCTGGGGCCTGTCCAGCGTTGTACTCTCACGGCTTTCCAGTGGCGACCAATGACATTACTTCCTTACGGGCGCCCTAATACGAGCAGAAAATTCCATTGCATGGCCATGCTTCTTGACAGAGGCAGCGGAAAGTATCAATCCCAGTTTTCCAGTCTTTTCCAGTCAGATGCATTGCCTCGTACCGTATTTCTCATACACATCACCCGAAACCTCTTTATTGCGCCATTTGGGAGTTGTGTGCGTTCTCTAGACGTACCTATATAGGCGACTCCCGAGTATGATGGCGTTGTGAGCGAACTGGATGCCTCGATCGAGGCTGTGCGAGTAAAGTTAAGAGGCAGTCCAGAGCACAGTCCACGCCATACACACGCAGACGTCGTAGACGGGAAGCTGTCCAGAAGCTTCCAGTAGGCAACGTGCTGGGTTATGAGGAATCCGTGTACAGAAGCGGCGAGGGCAATGCAGCGCCCTATGTCTGGTACGCTACACTGCCGTGCCTATGATATATACATAGGAGCCCCCCCACACACACCATCCCTCCACCGTTCATGCCGTCTGTGTCTCGCGTACGGACAATATGAACAGAATCAGCATCAAGAATTTACTTAATCCAGCTTCAAAGCGACCGCGGTCTCCAAGTCTAGACGACTCCGATGCAGCCCCTTCCAAAGTATGTGTTTGGCGATCTTGATCGCCTGAAACCGCTGATTGTGCAATACAGAGACCGTCTCGCGCCCTCGAACATGAGAGTGGCGAGATGTTCGATACCGTTGTGTCCAATGTCCAGAACGCAATAGAGGTGGCGATCGCGTGTACCTCAAGCATTCCGATCGTCAGTCAAGTTCTGCCGCCGCTTCAAGCGCTTGTCAAAAGAATCGCGGTCAGTACGGACTCGGACCACGTTGTCATGGATGCTCACACCATGGAGCAGGAAGCAAGAGAAAATACTCACGAGAAACGGAAGGTCTTGATCGAGATCGAAGACTTAGTCAAGTCAATCCAGTCAATTGGCAATGATGTATTGTCGTGCGCGAGTGGGCTGGCGGAGACAGTGCAGACGACTGGATCAGATTCTTTCAGCTCGGGAATGGACGATATTGTTGCGTACGTAGTCTGTACCTGTGATTTTCATTTGTTGAACGAGCGATCCGTCCTAGGACCCTAAAAGATCTCACACTTTCCATCAACGAGCGACCGAAGAGAGGTCCACTCGGGAGAGTCATCTGTTCAGCGCAAGATTCCGATTTCCTCGCAACTGTACGACGAAGAATATCCGCGATTCGAAACGATCTGGAGGTGAATTATACGCGATGGATTACGAATACTTTCTGATGGTATCTCACAGATACAGGATAGAAGTGGGTCCAGGAAGATAATGATCGAAATCATGAGAGACACACGTATCCAGACTCAGTTGCGACAGTACAAAGGTGCGCTCACAGCGAAGGGAGCTTGAAGTTCTGTCAACTAAATATCCACGAAGACGATCAAAAGGCATTGGAAACATTGCATCCCGCAAACGCTTCATACAAGTCATACTTGACAGAAGAGAAAGCGCGCCTTCAGCAAGGCACCCGTTCGAAGATACTTCGCGATCTTACAGCGTGGGCCCGGTCTGAGAATGAAGAAGGGCGTGTCTACGTGCTGCATGGGCCAGCTGGAATGGGCAAGTCCAGTATCGCTCATGCGCTCTGCCAACAACTGGCCGATACCCACCTTGGAGCGTCCTTCTTTTTCATTCGTGGACAGATCAGCGACCCTTACAGCCTTTTCTCTTCATTGGCCTATCAGCTGGCGCACTCTATACCCGAGCTTCGACACATCGTTGCGAATGCGGTCAGGCACTCCCTCCTTGGCGGATCATCGCAGAGGCTCAAGCACCAAATGAAAGATCTGGTCGAAGGTCCTTTGCGATCGGTCGTGGCAAAGCTTGATCGACCCATTCTCCTTGTCGTGGATGGAATTGATGAATGCTTGGACGACGAGAATAGTATTGTCTCTCAGATGCTCCAACTTCTCTGCGAGTTGGGGAGCAAACAATCCTCCATCCGCATACTGCTTGCATCCCGTCCGGAGCCTCATATTCTATCCGCCTTCAGATCATCAGATCATCTCCATGTCATCACCTGGAGAGACCTACATAAAGAGCCCGACGTCGACCGCGACATTCATCTCTTCATCGAGAGCGAGTTCAGGAAGTGCAAAAAAGCGGGGCGCTTCGCTCTAGCGGAAGACTCAGACGCCCTGGATGCATTAACACGTCTCTCGGATGGCCTTTTCATCTACGCGAGTACAATCGTCAAATTTCTTTCCGAGCACATACATCTCGCTGCTGAACGGTATAAAGTCCTGCTCGAGTCTCAGGGCCGTCTTGGTTCGGGCAAAGCATACCAGAAGCTCGATATGCTGTACACGCTGATCCTCGAGAACGCTTTTAGGGATGTACGGGATGACGGGAAGCACATGTCCCACGTGAAGGATATATTGGATTGGCTGGTCTTATTCGATCCTGTGGGTATTGAACGGGACCCACCAGATGCGGCTTTTTTCGAGACAGTTGGCATTCCAGCCTCAAAAACCCTGGACTCTCTTGACCGCCTCCGGTCCGTCCTCATCGTCGACGGCACCATCACCCCTTCCACCCCAATCCGAGCTTGCCACGCAAGCTTTCCGCAATTCCTAATGGACCCCGCCCGATGCACAGACCCGGCCTTCCTCGTCGACCCGCCGTCTGGGCACGCCCTGATCGTCATCTCCCTGCTCGATCTCCTGGCTCGCGACGACGTCGACAGCCTGCGGGATGCCGATGGTGACATGCCACCTATGTGGGAGTATGCCAGGCACTACTGGGATAAGCATCTTGTTCAAGCGCGATACACGCCCGAGCTCGGGCAATCTCTGCGGGGTTTCGTGGAGACTCATCTGGAGGATTGGCTGCGGTTGGTTGAACCATGGGGCGCTAGTGATTGGCACAAAGCTCTGATGACAAATTACTGCGCCAAAGTGCGCAACTGGTACGAGGTAGGCTAAAGCACTCCTCTTGATGGGAGTCCATCATGCTGACATGCCACGTGCAGGAGAATGGTCCAGATGACGGGCTCGTGCCGATGCTGGATGAAATCCTTGACAGACGAGTCAAAGAGATTGCTGCAGAAGCCAACCAATTGCCGGGCACGTTTGACTGGAATTGGGGTCACATCAAAGCATGGGTGATGGATCGATATCCGCGGGAAGCAGAACAGGCTTCAGTCAGTAATTCGCGGACAAAGCATCCGTAGTACTTCTGCATCTATTTGACGACCGTTCACCCACTCGTCGAGCCGTCTCATGTCAGGCTCGCGCTTCTATCGATTGCGATCATTTTCAGATCTGCCAAGAGCATACTTCCGCTACGTTTTGGCTATACTCTATGTATTATGGGTCTACCTGTCCTCATTGCACGCAACACTGCAACCCGCAATGGACATCAACAACCGCAAGAGCTTCGGGCTGTCTGCGGGTAAAACATAATGCGTGACTCGATAGGATGAGGCTAGGTTCTGTGCTGTCGCCAGTGGGCACACTGAACACCATTGTCAGATGCAATCGGATGTAACATGGCCGACTAGTGGAAAGAACGAATGACTGACCCACCAGGGGACCCTGACTCCATATAATACTTGGCTTTGAGACACAATCGTTGAGATGCAATAGTTGAATTCTGGACGCCAATGGTGCTACGCGTAAGGCATCGCTAGAACCCCAGTCGATATCCCCGAAGGAGGAACCCTGTCACTATATGCGTCGAATTTGCAGGGATCTGAGTAATGGAGCGTATCTAGACACAATATGCCCTATACCGAGGCACCATCTCCACCGGCGCTGGCCCAGAGACCGGCGCACCCGCTGCCGTCCATGAACTGGCCTCGGGGAGAGTGTCCTAGCATGCACCATGTACACGGGCGGACGGCTAAGCACCGCCGGGACGAAAGTCTGTGTAGTAAGCACGACCAGAATGGCTTCACCGGAGGGAGAGCACACTATAGCATGGACGGACACACTCCCAGGCAGGGCGAGCGATGGTCTGTGTGCGGAGCATGCCATGCGGTGCAGTCCATGTCGTAGACAGACCTGAGGGACAGATGTCGCAGGGGTCCCAGCAAGCCGCGGTAGGACTGCGGACATCCAGAAGCTCAGAAGCGGACCGCCTCCGGGCTGTGTGTCTGTCGAGACGGTAGGTATGCGATCCGGGTCGAGGCATGCTGCGTATGCTCGATCGAAGCCGCGCCGGTTGGTGATCGCGAGCTGGGCCAGATCGCCATCATGACGTCAGATGACAGACATGGAGGCAGAGGTCCCGGGTGTCTGCTAACAGCAACGCGGTGCTGAAGCCTATGCAAGCACTAGCTCAGAGGGTGCTGAAGGAGGAGGAGGAGGAGATGACGTAGCGCCGAGCTCAGCCATACTGGACGCTTGGGCGCTCGAGTATGGCGCGCTGCGCGTCCTCCCCATGTCCGTTCTCCAGAACCTGCCTCACTGCAACATCATCGTCTTTTTAGACTTCGTCATCTCCTACACGCAATAAGATCCCTCTAGCACGCACAATATTTGTATTGTCTTCACAGTGCAAAGCAACGCTCAGACACGCTATAACATGTGCTATTTTGAGCCTTACGCGACTATGTCTGCAACGGTTCAACTCGCTCGCCCTAGTCACTTCTATGCGGCGTGTCAAGACACGGTTCCATCAGAATAAGTACCAAAAAGCCACCCACCAACATGCTACTGCTTGACGCAACTCCGTCAACGCGCCTTCAGCGCTCGTAAGGCTCATACAGCTGGTTGTTGGATCATGTTCGAATTCTCGTCAGCACGCCCAGAAGGGATCCGAAGTGTCGACACTTAAGTCTCTTGGGATGGGGCCGTGGCGGGAGGATTAGATGGGATAGTCGGTCTTCACTATAGGGGATCCTCAGACGTGGTATGTCACCACATCCTCTTGTCTTCGCCTGGTTCGTTCATTGCGCCCGTAATTTACAACGTGCGCACCTTACTTGACCGCATGTCCTTTAGATCTCCCCGTCCCAACACCTTTGTTCGCTTACCCTGCTCCGTTAGTCACATCCGCCTCGTGCGCATGCTGTCTAAATTGCTGCCGTTCCATCTTTATTCTGCATCTCGTGCAGCGCGCTTCACCTGGGAGGAATATCAAGGTATGCATGCAGGTTCGACGAGTTCTCATCCGCGCATGCGTCATGTCGCTAATCAACTGAGCCCAGGATCACTATCGAGCAGACATCCACTCATGGAGCTTTTCATGTGAACGTGGCGCGTACCTCCCAGGTGAGACCATGACATCTATGAGAGACAAGAGAGATGGTAACATTCTCTCTGACTCAGTTGCAGCGGGACCTTCGAAACGCGTTGGCAGTCCGGTTAGATTTCTCTTGAGGCCTTACGGTCAAATAGAGACTGGTGCTAATGATATCTCGTAATTCCGGTCGCTCATTCTTGTCTGTACAATGGTGATAGCAAGGTGAGACCGATGTATACTTTATGACTCGAGGCCCCAGGGATACTGAGACGCGCGCTCAGAAGTCGTGCGCCGAATCGCATAGACAGAGAGGACATCAAGAACTGCCATCATTCGATATCCAGATGTTCAGACAACACGCACGCTCTTTCGTGCCACACGAGTTTCGTCTGTGTTGCTCTCGCCACAGAGTGGCCCTCCGACTCCAGACTGCAAGGCAGGGAAAATCATCCGACAATACGAGAGGTAATGTCGGTGTACCATGGGGTGGAATATTTGAATTGAACAGATCACGTTGGCGCAGATGATAAGAATATTGGCCTTGGGACAGAATAGCGCGCAAGAGGGTCGTCTCCGGCGCATTGGACTTGTGGCGGTTCGAGCTGCCGAGACCCATTGAGGGAGGATTGGGTCGCGCAATTCGGGCTAGAGTGTAGGCCAAATCTCTGACGCAGGAAGCTCCGCCCTGGGCCAGCATCTCCTCTCCGTAGCAGGGTGCTGCTGCTCGCTACGCACCGGCTGTTTGGTGCCGTCTCTTGCTATAACGTGTTCCCCTCGTTCCGCGGCCCCGTCGGTGTACATCGGACATTGTGTATGTTGCGATTCCCAGGCGCGAAATCTTCTGGTCACCATACCCTGTGGTTCGTTCGAAACTATGCTGCTGTCGGACCTATGCTGAGAACCGATATCGGGTGTCGTGCATCCGGTTGTCAGGCACCACAAACCTTTGAAGACCTTATGGACGCGCCTGGCGTTCCCTATGTCTAGTTTGGCGTCTTTCAGCCAGCATACATCCGTTTACCTAAGCCATGGTTCCTCTCTGCAGACGGAGCTGGGATAAGCCAGGAGAACTGCTGGTTTATTCACCAGTACGTCCACTTTTGGTACCCCCCTTCCAATCCCTCCACCCTCAACTCTGTCCCACAGCCCGCCACTCTCCGCTCTGCGTTGATGACGAAAGGTGCGCTCATACACCATCGTCTGTTCGGTTGGTTCCCATCGGAACGTCTACCCTGCACCAAGGCCGTGTACACGTCTCCGAGCCCTCTTTCTTCCAATATTGTGCCCGTCTTACGTGTCGCCTGATCGCCTCCTCTCCCCTCTGTGGAGGATCATGTTCATTCTGGACGATCCTCACCGCACACTTCGTATCCCGCTGCCCACATGTATGTCGCCGACGTGGTTGTTCAATTAACTCTCTTTGTCTACGATTTGCTAGATCTCTGGCCTTTCTGTTTGGACGATGTCTCAGTATCTGGTTGCTGTGATGCTCCGGCTCCTTAGTCAGAGGTAGTTCCCTTGGGGACCGATTGAGTTGACTCGCGATCACTAGCAGGATTTGCCGGAGTATAACATGTAGAAATGACGTGGCCATTGACGGTCACGATGCCTAGAGTGCGGGGGAGCTGTGCTCTTCCACGACCGCGTATTGTGGATAAGGAATTCGGCCCACCAATTCGATACCGCACGCATATACTCAAGTATAGTAAGCTGTGTGGAGCTCCTGTGCACAAGGTACTGATAGCGTCAGCACTCGGAGTGTTTGAAGTACATTCGGTAACAAAAGACGCACTCACGAGGCGCGTAGCTCGCAAGTCATCAGGGATTACAACGGCTCAATAACCTCGGGCGTCCGCCACCGTAGGCCTAGAAATGGAACTTGACGACGGAGGTGCCTAATCAATGTGAGGTCGAGAACGAAAGTCTTTAGTGCGATTTCTGACTAGTGGGCGTACACGACTTGCCCGTGCTGTTTGCATCCACACCATCACCTTTCATGTGCGCTCCGATGGGCTGTAGAACGCCATCGCTCCCCCGCATTCAATCGGCTGATTGTGTAGCGTTCGAGTCGTCTGAATCGCGTAAGTTGAGTGTGAACATTGCTCTGTCTGGCGCAGAAATATGCACGTGTGGTCACAGGCCTGCAGGTTCGCGTGTTCACGAGCTGCATCTCGTTTTTTGACTGTCATAGGTCGCAATTTTCGATCCAGAGCACAAATCGAAAGGGAACTCAATGCTGTTGGTACCCTCACTCGCCGATATGCGCCAGCTTGAGAATTAACGACGGGGCCGGGATGAAATCTATTGGTCGCTGAATTACTTCACATGCTTCGGGTACTGTGCCTGCTCAAGCTTAAGATGGTGTCTTCCTCGGCTTCTGGCAGCTGCAATGCTCCAGCACCTTGGTCAGGATGAGTCCGCTTGGGAATACGGCTGAATCGTGACGTGACGCGATCTCCGGCAGGATTTGCGCTCGTACGACACGCGAGATGACACAACGGTCAACGGTCACAACGTCTAGATTGCGGGGGACTGCGCTCATTTACAACAGCGACCGCAGGAACGTGCCGCGGCCCACAGATCGGATGTTGCACGCATGTAGTCAGGTTAGCGTGTTGCTCCTGTGCACAAATGGATCGCATTAGTACTCGTATCGTGTTGGAAGTACATATGAGAATGGATGACTCGCCAAGCCAATGAGGCGTAGCACGTAGCTCTCCATCCACTACAGCGGCTGAAGTTGTAACAGTTCGATCAACTCGGACAACCTGCTTTTGTCCGCTCGATGCGGGCTCTACAGAAACCTACGTCACCAGCCGTGCGTCTGGATAGAAGACTGTAGCAATGAAGGAACAAGAGAACTGATCGTTTCTTGATTGTTTTGGTCTCACGAGGGGCACGGTACTTGATCTGATTGTGAACTGTGGACAGAGGGAGGTCGGCATAGTCAGAATGAAATGGGATATAGAACTGACAGAGAGGTGATCACAGCGCACCCTACTCCTATCCCATCCTATCGTTCACTGCAATTCCACTCGTCCTAATATCCCGGGTACTGGATAGGGAAGCACGATGTCGTAAATCTGATGATATGTAGAGACGCTTGTCGGGAGGCTACACACCAGAAATCCCAAACGTGCCGAGGTATGAGGCGAGCGAAGTTCTCAGTGAACGAACTCTATCTTCTCATTTTCAATATGCGCTTCTGCAATCTCCTTGAGTAGATGATGCAGTAGAGACAGACTGCTGACCGGAGGAACATACGAGTATGCCGATAGTATAATCTGTCGCCTGGGAGAATGAGACGGAGGTGGTGTAAGCCTGGAGCGACATATATATAAGCGCGGCCGGACAGCATAAGCAAATGACAGCTCAGAGAAAGCATGAATACCTTGATTCTTCTTTGGGGATCCTTACATGTACGACAAGAGGATGGCTCACATTCGCGCGGCGCATCGTGTGGGATCGTCCGGTGCGTCGAATTAAGCTCAAGGCCGAGGATACAATTGATAATGTGGTGGACAGGCGAGTTCATGAATGGCCATGAGACCGGTTGGAGGACAGAGTAAGGTCCCGCCCTGTGGCAGCGAGGAGCATGGGTGGTCTTACCACGAGTGGGAGAGGGACATTTGTGTACGCTCCTCCAGCAGCGAGCGCGCATGGAAAGCGCCCGATCGAGATCGTCTTGCGCGACCTTGGACGATGAATGGCATAGACGTCTGCAGTCGGAATGGGGCTCATCACACCGGTGTATGCGACTTGCAAAGACGAAGGCGCTACGAAGTCTGTGCAAGGGCGCTCGGAGCGGAGCAAGCGCCGTGCTTCGATCGCGATCTGGAGGAGCGGCGATTGCGCGTCCTTCACAGTCGTCCTCTCGTCTGTCTCACCTGGCTGACTCCCCCGCTCTCTCTTGGCGATTAACCTAACCCCTCTGTGCTCGTCCCCTTCACGACAATGCGCCACCGTGCTTCTCTCTCTCTACTCGGCGGCCACGCCCTGCAGGTCCGACCCATTCTGCACTTACTGTGTGCTCGAGCCTATCATCTCGCGGCACCACCATGAGAAGCACCACCAGACCTGCGCTCACCGCCGCCGAGCACCATACGTCGAGGTCAGTACGTCCCGCAACCGCATGGCCCTCTACGCTGCCCCAAGTTTCATGGCGGCGGCGAGTCCCCCTACTCGCCGGCGGCAGCGGCGACGGGATGACGATGGAGGTGGTAAGGGCTACACGTATCAGTCACTCTTCTGGAGGAATCTCGCACCGCCAAGCACGAGAGCAAGGAAGCCGACGGCGAGCTCGCGCCGGACCCGCTCAGAGACGCGATCAACGAGACCTGGGGCTCCGTCGACGCCTTCAAGGTGTTCAATGCCACCACCGTGGTCATCCAGGAATCCGGCTAGAGCTGGCTTGTACGTCCCATCCCACCGTCGTCCGAAGGGAAAAGTAGATGCTGATCAAGCACAGTGTTTTAGATTCGAGCAACAGGCGTCTCGAGGTCACGACCACCTCGCATCGGGAGCCGCTTATGGCCCACATCCCCACCATCGACGTCGACATCTAGGAATACGCGTTCTACCTACCGTCCCTCAACGTTGAATCCGACGTGCGTATCAATACCTTTGCCATGTCGTTATCCAGCGTTGACTTTCGTTCTTCAGCACCTGGGACGCAATCTGGAATGTCATCAGCTGGGACGAGGCCGGAAAGCGTCACGAAGAGGGTCTTTCGGGCGAGACCCGTCTCCAAACTCATGGGCTCTGAGCCGCGGTCTGATCTAGCAAGAAGAAAATAGCATACACAGGGATCACAGCTGCATTTCGAAACCTACCTCGTTATTCGTGCGTCACGCGATATGAACTCTGTGCGCCAGGGTCGACTTTATGGCTGTGGGACATCTGTGAAGCTACTATCGCCGGGGACGTGGAAGGTCTGGAACACAAGACAGACATGAGAGATCTGCGGAGGGATTTGAGTATGCCTGGAAGCCGTAGCAGCGTTTCAGCGGACGGGATGCTAGTGCGTAGCTGGAGCGTTTAGCTTCTTCGCGCTCGCTACGCCGCCGCAAGTGCTGTCGCCGCCGCATCGACGTTTCTCTGGCGAACCGGTGCCTGCGGGTTCAGAACAGGCTGGCAGGAGGCCGCCCGCAGCGCAGTTCGACCAGCTCCTGCCGTGACGCTCGGGTCTATTCTGCTTGGGCCAGGTGCTGTGTGGCTGATATCCGTCTCGTGCTACCCCCTGTACGTCGTCGTGGCACAGGCCGGATGGTGCATTTGCTGTACCCGTCCCCTGTCCACCCGTATTTGTCATAGAAGTGAGGCTGTACGTTGGGCGTCCATTATTTCTGCTCACGAGGAGCGCCGACGTATGAGGAACGCGCATACAACGTGCTCAACGGCTCTTCCTGTAGGCTGTCCCACGACCGAGAGCACTGCCTGTGGAAGATATGCGCTGCTGCTGTATTCAAGCCTGGCGCTAATATATATCGGTGAATGCCACTAACGTGTGTCTTATGGTGTTCGCCCGCAACTATTAGAGAAGAGCAGCGGTGTAGCATGTGTCAACTACATGCCGCTCTAGGCGTGTTCCACCTATCCGACGACCTTTTTTATAGACTTTTGCACGACTGACGGCAGTGCCTGTGGGAGGAATGCGCTGTTTCTTTGCCGACGTCACCTTAGTGAGACGTGGGTACAGTGCATCTGATACTGCAGTATATCGGTCATATGGCAAGCATGTGCATGGGTCTTCTTCGTATAAGGTTCAGAGCGTTATGCCACAAGCTCTCGTAGGTGAAGTCTGGCCGTTCCTTACGTTGACTATGACAGGAACCTCCGGATGATTCAAGTCCAGCATTCAGGGAACGCTCGCGGGTGTATGTGCGTATTGAGAGATTCTTGCTGAGTGCGTCCTTGACTTATCCGTGGATAGTCCACACACACTGAGACTCACTGTGCTAGATCTGTGAAGATATCCGTCACAGGCAGTGCTTGTGTTGACACGGGCATGGAAGGCGCATTGCCTCGTATACAAGTACCCCAATATCCTGCATATACTATATACCTGCTTTCCCGTGAGCGTCTGCCTCTTCTCGCGCCGGAAATTCACACTCACCTATCCCTTCACCTCCTAGTGCACGCCTCGCTCCCTTATTTTCGCATAAGTTCAGCCCACGTATTCGATTAGTCGCATTCCAGTTATAGAGCGTTCAACGTTCAGCTCTCACATGGGCAATACCGTATGTGATCACCGGTGTTCTTAGCTGTATGCATGATTGACCGGCCACAGCAATCTTCTTGTAACCGATCCCTTCGTAGCCGGGCGGATGCGGTCGTATCCGCCGTCAGGGGCGTCTTCGGTATTGTAGCCGATGTATCATCGGATTTACCGATCCCAGCCCTGGGCTACGCCTTCTCTGTGCTGGAGTCCATAATGGAGCGAATCGAAGTAAGTCTGAAAGTCTTGAAGTGGAGGTTGGTGTCTCACCTGGTCTGCAGAAGATGAGAGCGAATAGTCAAGACGCGAAGGAAGCAGTCGAGAGTATCAAGGCGCTACGCAAAACCCTTCGAACAAGCTCAAACTCGATTGGGAGATATTCCCGGCAACTACAACCAGGAGAACGAGAGGTAGCGGCGGACATACTTGATTCATCCCACCAGATGAGAGATAGAATTGACTCACTTTGCGAGTACGTTTCCCTAACTGTGTCAACAACAGTCGATGTACTAACGAACCCGAAGCCGACTCAGTAGTATTCAAGATATCGCGGAAGACCTTCCGTCAAGGGGCCGGTTGTCGAGACTGATATACACAGAACAAGATGCGGATCTGTTGAAGCGAATCAAGAGCGAGGTAAAGGAGGCTACGGAAAACTTTAGAGTATGTGCAAGTAGTACGGGTTACGGGTGATAGTTTCTCGTCATAACGCCACCGACGTAGCTCCAAGGCGATATCGCGGTCGAGGACATACTTCGAGATATGCGAGCCAACCTCCAGGTCAGCCCGGACAGAATTTGTACTAGGTCTAACTATCTGAACCGTCTGTCTGCAGGATATGGCGCGCGAGAGACGCATACAAAGTATGGATCGTCTACATTGGCCATCTAGGATCTATGATAACACGCCACTCACATAGGTTGTCACGAGCAACTCAGCCAGCTCAATCCTGCGGATGCATCTTATCGTGCCGACCACACGTCCGAAAAGGCTCGCCTTCAGCCAGGCACTCGTGAATCTATCCTCGCAGATCTCCGGAGCTGGGCGACACATCCCAATCCACCATGCCGCGTGTTCGTGCTGCATGGACAGGCCGGCATGGGCAAGTCGTCTATCGTACACGCTCTGACAGAACAAATCGACAAGAAACATTACGGCGGCTCTTTCTTCTTCAATAGAGGCATTGATGAATGTAGAGATGCCCACCGGGTCTTCCCAACATTGGCCCATCAGCTTGCACACTCAAGGGACAACCTAGTCTACTTGATCGCAACTTCGGCAAGGGAGCACATAGCTCAAGGTCGTAAGCAAGCCCTCAAACACCAGCTGGAGGAGCTCATCATTAATCCACTGCGCCGAGTGTCGAATTACAAGATCCCAATCCTGCTTGCAGTACACGGGGTCGATGAATGTGCCAACACCGAGAACGATGCGGTCCCCCGGATGCTCCAATTACTATGTCAAGCGGCAGCCGATATACCTTGTCTGCGCATTCTAATTGCCACACGCCCGGAGAAACATATCCTGACTGCGCTTCACTCATCCGACAAATCAGATCTCATCGTCTGGCGAGACCTGCAGAAAGAGCGCGACGTAGACCGCGACATCCGTCTCTTGATTGATTCCGAGTTTGAGAAGTGCAGGAAGGCTGGCCCGTTTCTGCTCCTGGAGAAGCACCCGGATGCCGCGCAAAGGCTGACGGATCTGTCGGACGGACTGTTCATCTATGCAGTCACAATCCTCCGTGTCCTCACCCGTGACATACACTTTGCTGTACGCATGTACGACACATTGATCGAGTCCCAAGGTCGCCTCGGCCCAGGGAAGGCGTATGAGAAGCTCGATATGCTGTATGGGGTGATTCTCACTAGCGCGTTTGGAGAATTGAAGGGAGATCAGTACCGAATGAGCTGTGTGCTTCATATATTGTGCTGGATGTGTTTACACAGCAGACCCTATCTTATAAACACAGACAAGCTCGCTGGCTTTGCACCAGATGCATTAAACCTCGAACTGGTAGGCATTCCATCCTGCGCAACGCTTGATCTTGTGGACCGCCTCCGGTCCGTCCTCATCGTCGACGGCACCATCACCCCGTCCACCTCAATCCGAGCTTGCCACGCCAGCTTCCCGCAATTCCTAATGGACCCTACCCGATGCACAGACCCCGCCTTCCTCGTCGACCCGCCGTCTGGGCACGCCCTGATCGCCATCTCCCTGCTCGATCTCCTGGCTCGCGACGACGCCGACAGTCTGCGGGGTGCCGATGGTGACATGCCGCAAATGTGGGACTATGCTAGACTTGAGTGGGATGATCATCTCGTTGAAGCGCGATACACGCCCGAGCTCGGGCGATCTCTGCGGCACTTCGTGGAGACTCATCTGGAGGATTGGCTGCGAGTGGTTGAGCCATGGGGTGAAAGTCATTGGATTAAAGCTGAGTGGATGGATGTCGTTGCAAGAGTGCGCAATTGGTACGAGGTAGGCTGAAGCACTCTTTCTGATGCGAGTGCATCATGCTGATATGGCACGTGCAGGCGAATGGTCCCGACGATGGGCTCGTGGCGATGCTGGATGAAATCCTTGACAGACGAGTCAAGGAGATGGCTGCAGAAGCCAACCAATCTCCGGCCGAGTTTGACTGGGAGTACGCTGAGAAAATCAAGGCCTGGGTGAAGAATCGATATCCGCGGGAAGGAGAACGGGCTTCAATCAGTGATTGTGGGCAAACCACCCGTAGCAGTTCCGCATCTATTTGATGACCTTCCACCCACTCGTTGAATTGTCCCATGTCAGGATTGCATTGAGATAGATTACAATTGTCGTCATATCTGCCAAGAGCGTACATCTGCTACATCACCGCTATTCTCAGTGCCTTGTATGTGTATCGATCCTCATTGCATGAGATACCGCGACCCGCAATGCATCATCAACTACGACCAGTCTCCAGAGCGTCGAATGGTCTGCAGATCAAACGTAAGACATGAACCGATGGTACAAGGCTGCATGCCGTGTTGTCGCCCGTGGACGTATAGAACTCCAATGTCGGACGCAATCTGATGTAAGACGATCGAGTGTTGGTAGGAACGAAGAAACCAACCAGGGGACCACCACGCCGTAGACGACTTGGGTTTACTATACATCTATTCAGATGTGATTGTCGCATTCTGGACGACAGCGCTGCTGCGCGTGAGGCATCGCTTGAACGCCGGTCCATATCCCCGAAGAAGGAACCCCGTCACTATATGCGTCGAATTTGCAGGGCTCTGAGTACATGAGCGTGTATAGACTCAATATACAGTATACATAAGCGCCATTTCCACCGGCGCTAGCCCAGAGACCGGCGCACCCGCTGCCGTCCATGAACTGGCCTCGGGCAGAGGGTCCTAGCATACACCATGTACACGGGCGGACGGCTAAACGCTGCCGGGACGAAGGTCTGTGTGGTAAACACGACCAGGATAGCATGAACAGAGGGAGAGCGCACTGTAGCATAGACGGACACACTTCCAGGCAGGGCTAGCAATGGTCCGTGTGCGGGGCATGCCATGCGGTGCAGCCCATGCCGTAGACAGACCGTCAGGGACAGATGACGCAGGGGTCTCAAAAAGCCGCGATGGAACTGCGGACGTCCGGGGGCTCGAGAGAGGACCGCCTTCAGCTTGTGGGGTCCGCAAAGAGTGCAGGTAGGCGATCCGGGTCAAGGCATGCAGCGTATGTCAGATCGACAATTGGTACGAGGTAGGCTGAAGCACTCTTTCTGATGCGAGTGCATCATGCTGACATACCATGCGCAGAAGAATGGTCCCGATGATGGGCTCGTGCCGATGCTGGATGAAATCCTTGACAGACGAGTCAAAGAGATTGCTGCAGAAGCCAACCAATCGCCGGCCGAGTTTGACTGGGTGTATCGCGAGCACATCAAGGCCTGGGTGATGGATCGATACCCGCGGGAAGCAGAGCAGGCTTCAGTGAATGATTATGGACAAAGCATCCATAGCAGTTCCACATCTATTTGACGACCGCCCACCCACTCGTCGAGCCGTCTCATGTCAGGCTCGCGCTTTCATCGATTGCGATTGTTTTCAGATCTGCCAAGAGCATACTTCCGCTACGTTTTGGCTATACTTTATGTATTGCAGGTCTACCTGTGCTCATTGCACGAAACACTGCAACCGGCAATGGATCATCAACAACTGCAAGAGCTTCGAGCTGTCTGCGGGTAAAACATAATGCGTGACTCGATAGGATGAGGCTAGGTTCTGTGCTGTCGCCAGTGGGCACACTGAACACCATTGTCAGATGCAATCGGATGTAACATGGCCGACTAGTGGAAAGAACGAATGACTGACCCACCAGGGGACCTACACGCCATATAATACTTGGCTTTGAGACACAATCGTTGAGATGCAATAGTTGAATTCTGGACGCCAATGGTGCTACACGTACGGCATTGCTAGAACCCCAGTCCATATCCCCGAAGGAGGAACCCTGTCATTATATGCGTTGAATTTGCAGGGCTCTCAGTAATGGAGCGTACCTGGACACAATACGCCCTATACCGAGGCGCCATCTCCACCGGCGCTGGCCCAGAGACCGGCGCACCCGCTGCCGTCCATGAACTGGCCTCGGGGAGAGGGTCCTAGCATGCAACATGTACACGGGCGGACGGCTAAGCACCGCCGAAACGAAGGTCTGTGTAGTAAGCACGACCAGAATGGCTTCACCGGAGGGAGAGCACACTATCGCATGGACGGACACACTCCCAGGCAGGGCGAGCGATGGTTGGTGTGCGGGGCATGCCATGCGGTGCAGTCCATGTCGTAGACAGACCTGAGGGACAGATGTCGCAGGCCAGGGCCTCAGCAGGCCGCGATGGAGCTGCGGACGTGCAGAAGCTCAGAAGCGGACCGTCTCCGGGTTGGGTGTCCGCAAAGAGTGCAGGTATGCGATCCGGGTCAAGGCGTGCTGCGTACGCGGGATCGAAGCCGCGCCGGTTGGCGATCGCAGGATGGGCCAGATAGCCATCAATATACGTCAGATAACAGGCATGGAGGCAGAGGTCCCGGGTGTCTGCTAACAGCAACGCGGTGCTGAAGCCTATGCAAGCACTAGCTCAGAGGGTGCTGAAGGCATGGTCGCAGGAGATGACGTAGCGCCGAGTGTGGGCGCTCGAGTATGGCGCGCTGCGCGTCGCGTGCGTTGCCTTCTGCTCCTCTTGTCCTCTCTCCCAGTCATGCCTCGCAAGCCCACAGTCCTGTTTTTTTCGGCCCCACCACTCGATTCGCCCCTTCAATGCGCGAACCGCGGGGCCTCTCGCGGCAGAGCGAAGCTCAGACGCGCTACAACAAGACCCCTTTTCTACTCTGTTGTAGCTATCTCTGGCTCGGTTCAACACGTCCGCCGTAGTCCCTGCCATGTGACGCATCAATACCTGGTCCCGCCAAGATGAGCACCAAAACATCACTCGTCCGTCTGTCAACACTCGGCGCGATTCCAAAGCAATGACGCGTCCTCATGGCCCGTAAGGCTCGCACAGTTGGTTGCTGGCTCGTGCTCAAGGCGTCAGATTCTCACCTGCATACCAACGTTAGATACGAGGTGCTGACGCGATGCTCCGATGGACTAGTCCGGCGACGGTGGCACCAGAGGAGATGGAGATAGTGTGCACCACAGCAGACGGCCAGGACTGGTATGTCGCCTTATCCTCTTGTCTTCGGTTTTTTCACTGACTGAGTACGTGCTTCATTTTACAACCCATAAACTTCACATAAACGCACGTCCGTTGGATCTCCCTGTCCGAGTCTCACTTTCGCTCGTCAGACCCGCGTTGTGCACATGCTATTCCAATTCCGCCGTTGCAACCATATTGTGTGTGCCGTGCTCCGCCCTGCATGGCATCAAGGTATGCGTTCATCATGGATGATTTCCCATCCGCGTATGCTTAAACTCATTAATGACGCTAGCGTAGGAGTCCTATCGAAGGACTGCACCTATGAGGCCGTTTCCGCGGAGTAACACCTTCCTCCCAGGTGGGAGTCCCGTCCATCCCAATGCAAATATCAAGGTGACCCTGATGGAACTCTTTCAGGACGTCAGTTACGAGTGATGCTGCTACGCACGCTCGAAACTAGATCCTTAGATTGTGCAAACGGCGACGACATCAGGAGCTGCCAGCACTCGATGTTCGAGTACTTGAACAGTACCAACGCTCCCTCCCTCACGCACCGGCTTCTTTGGTGTTCCTTCTGTCGCCACGGGTTAGTCCCCCAACTCCAATGTGGGGGAATTTGAGCGATCATTCCAGAGCGTTGACGTACGCAGGAGCTGGATTCACAGAGTAATGAGACATTGTCGAGGAGGCATGAAATGCCCAGAGGATGTGAAACCCAGCTACAAGACAGTACAGCGCACAAGAGGATCGTCTCAGGCACATTCGACTTGTGGTGTGCGTATCGCTGCCGCTCCGTTCCACGTCTAAAGTATA
Source organism: Gelatoporia subvermispora B (assembly GCA_000320605.2). Lineage (NCBI taxonomy): Eukaryota > Fungi > Basidiomycota > Agaricomycetes > Polyporales > Gelatoporiaceae > Gelatoporia > Gelatoporia subvermispora. The sequence goes on from KB445797.1 coordinate 85,343, forward strand.
CTCATACGCGACCATCTGTTCGGGCTGCTTCCCATCCGAACGTCTACCCTGCACCAAGACCGCGCACACCTCGCTCCAGGCCCCTGTTCTCTGGTACGCCCGGGTGAATTGTCCCTTGATCATCTCCCATTTCCTGCGAGAATGACTTCGTTCAATCTGAACGATTCCCCATGCTCTCGTCTGACCATCCGGCCACGTCGCACGCCTCGCATCCTGTGTCGCCACGTATGTCGCTGATGTGAGTGTGCACGGAAATTCCGTTTTGGATACGCTTCACTAGATCTCCGGCGTTTGTGTCATGGCGACGTACTGCTGCTCATTAGCTCAGTGAGAGTGTATGTACGATACGGTAGTCAATCTGATCACTCCAAGTTCAATACCATCATCGGTGGTTTTTCCACCAAGTACCTGCAGCCCGACGTTGGCTCTCGGACCGAAATGAGTCATGTGCGCCCCAACGGGCCGCACAGCAGCACCGCGCCTTTATATTCCAACGCGAACGGTTGATTGCGGTAACCTTCGCGACATGTGGATCGCGTGAATTCGACTTTCATGATCGCTCCACCTGTTGCTGAAGCTTCGCGCGTTGCAGTCTGCACTGCATATATCAAGTCCTGCTTGTCACAATGACGGAGCGAGAGGATACACAAAACAGCCCTTGATGTTGCGGCCGTCGCTGCTCGCCCGATACGCGGTGGCTCGAGAGCTCACGATGAAGACTGGAAGGAAATATATTATAGGCGGTATCACAATATATGCGCAGAGAACACCGCCTCCTTTAGACGGACTATTGTCTCAGTTGCCGGCAGCTGCGACGCCCCGGATCCTTGTAATCAGTGGGCTTAGGGTCCGGCTGAGATGTATCATGATCTCCAGCAGGATTTACGTTGTTAGCAAATGCGGGAATGGCACGGCCGTCAACTGTCACGATGCCTGGGATGCAAGGCAACTGCGCTCAATAACGACCGCATATCGCAGAAAGGGGAACCTCAGCTCATCAATCGGACACTGCACACACATCATAAATACACTAATTTGCGTGTGCTGTACACAAGGACCGCGTCAGCACTCGGAGTGTTTAAGTAAGTATCATAATGAAAGACGCACACACTAGACGTTGGGCGTAGCTCTTAAGTCGTCAGAAAGGCTGGAGGTTGCAATAGCCGAATAGCCTCGGGCATCTGTCTTCGCAGACCTAGATATAGTATTTGGCAACAGGGACGTCTGATTGATGCGAGATCCACGGAAAGATATTCACCACTGGTAGGTCTCGCTAGCGGCCGTGAGGATGATGAGGGACGAGAAATGGACGAGAATGTGGGACTCACGAAGGTACGGTTCTTGGATGCACAGAAAATTTGACAGGCAGAAGAAGATTCCTACAGTGGTAAGATGCTTGATACTTGAATCTTGGCTGAAAACATCTCTTGATGGACAGGGGACTTGGTGTAAAGGTCAATCGATGTTGAGCGATATTTGCATAGGCAGAATGCCCTGAGATGTCGACTTTATGAGGAAGCGGCCGTAGAGCATGCAGGTATACTGCAGGTACTTACCATGCTCCGTCAGGACCTAGGGTATTCCAACGAGTAGTCAGGCGGCTGAAAAACCAATAGACGAGTTCACAGACAGGCTGAACCTCCAATCCGTTGATCGCGAGGACCGTAGCAGTCTCATCACTGGGACGTTCGACAGCAGCGAGCGCGCAGAGCAGACGCCCGATCGCGATCCACCTACGCGACTGTCGACAATGACGCATGCACTTGCTGCAGCGTTCCTCGGTCGTCCATTCCCCACGCTCGTATTGAGTTTGCTCTTCTGGTGATCAACGGTGCCAAGTCTGGGCTCTCTGGGGTGAAGTGAAGCTTCGAGACGATACAGCCTTGTTACTCTTCTTCCCGTGAGGCTTAGTAGCCCCCATACGATGCGCCGAGGTGTCTTCTCACCTGCTCTGCGATCTCTGCATCGCTTCAATGCGCCCACCCTAGTTGTACCATACTATAGGCCGACGCATGACCACCAGGTTTGATGAGAGTGCCGTCCGCTGGGATGACGGTGGACGACATCGCTGGAAGACCGGGTTCAGCTATGCGTGGAAGGGACAGGTGATGGCAGACGACCTGAAAGGCGTTGCATTCTTCGGCATGATACTACCACAAGAACAGGACAATAACTACGTACCCGGAACTACCATAAGGCTGACCATTTCTTTCTCCTATCCTCTGCTGGCAAACAAGCGTCCAAAATGTTGACACGGCGCTGGTAGACTACCGAGAGCTGTACTGATGGTCCGCCAAGCAATCAAGAGACCCTGCTGGAGTACTCGAACGAAAATTAGTAACAGGCCAGAGCTGGAGGCATTGTATCAGAAGACGGCGGTCACCTCGAGCGTTTTCCCATCTGAACCGGCACTACCATGACCATCGTATGCCGATCTTCTGTGTACGCGACCCCACTATTCTGCTGATTCTATGATTGCTGGGATTGTGAGTGATATCAATAGACAGAAAGAGATCGCAATGAGGGAATACTCAGCGGTGGATTTGTCGTCACAGGCTATTGCTGAGGATTCAATATTCAACCCTCGGTGAAAGGACATGAGGCGTGGGACAGAGTCGTTCTGTGCGAGAGTAGGAAAGGTCGGTGCTGCGCCTGCGATAGTCAAATCAACGTACATGGGTTCCGTTCCCTAAAAGCTGAGCTTGCGTAGCAAGTTAACGGCCCATCACGTTGTGGTGACCCCATACTGCGAGAAGGCAGCCGGCCAAAGCAGGGCAGTGGTCCAAGACGCAGCCCGAATGTAGGAGAGAATGTGTCAGATGAAGCGCTGAAGTGCCACCGGTCGAACAAAGGGCGATCACTCACGCAGAGAACGGGGTCACTAGCTAGAAGGCGATAGAGCGAAAGAGGTATCTTGCGGCGTGTCCTAGGTCGCCTCTGAGACGTTCGACTTGGCTCATGCCGCCGGCAAGAGTGCCTGAACGTGGGCCGGAGCGCACGGCCCGCGAGTTTAGGGTAAGCCTGAACTTGACGTCATTTGCACATCGAAGGGCCCAGCGTTTTTTCTGCGCCGCCCCCTTTGTCCGAGCTTCTCTTCCGGTTCGCAATCTGTTCTCTCGTTCACCGGCGTTGTCCACCGAGAACTGAATCACTATGCTGTTATCTCTGACGACTAGACGACATAGAGGCTCCCACACACGATAGACATCTGGTCGTCAGACTGCTCGACCGGTCTTGCGCTGTTCCGGACATCCGTCGTTCCGCTTTTGCTGTCCTCGAATAATACACCAATTGCTTCCTGATCCTCCTCGGCTAGTCTCAGTGAGCTGCGCCTACTCTCTCGTCTTCAGCTGACGTCCGAATCGTCTGTGCCTCGACTGTGTCTCGGACCACACTAAGGATGGCCTTCAATACAACAGACTCTGCATACTGAGCTACTGTTTCGCTCTCACATCGGCTTGCGTTTTTGCACGGACCATCCTGGAGAGGGGACTATATAGCCCTCAAGCGAATGCACGGACGGCCGACCCATTCTTCCGCTGCATGTCCGCATCCTCTCTGCCTCGTATGACTTCGGCACAGAGCCCACCCTTCTTTGACCCGTAGCCAGCGTCCATACTGTCACAGATACCCTGACACCAATCTATCTGGTTCCTCTCTGGGAATCACTCCACACCGATGTGTCTCTGCCCCTGTCATCTCTGACGTGCTGTCGCGAGTCGTCGTTTCCTTGTTTACATATTCTATGCTTCGCCTTGGTGTCTTCATCATACGTACCCAAGCTCATGTCCCATATCTCACCGCTCTGTGTCCCCATGTCTTACCTTGTTCGTATATTAACTATGCGGAGTTTGGAGGAGGTATAATCACGACCATCATGGTAAATGACATGAGCGCTGATGCTACTCAGCCGTGACAACATCCCTCTGTGTGCTCTCTAAATTTACCAGTGTCATGCTATCTCCGACGTCTCAGAGAGTCGTCATACATGCTCGGGCAGCTCGCCTATCTGCATCTATCGTGCCCTTTTCATGTGTCCATTGTCGTCTCTGTCGTCTGGTTATTGAACGATGAATATCCACACTTGATACCTGGACGTAGATTGCAAGCCATACGCGACTGCTCAGACAAGGGATGAGCTATTCCAGACATTCCTAACACGAGATATGCATCGGAACGGTGGCTAGGCACCAGTTCTTCCCTCGGAGACCGCTTCGCTCCGGGAATGCAGCTGCTCTGGTCTTGGGACTGCGGGCTTAATCTACAGAGATTATGTTCCGGCAACGCACTCAAACTTGTCTGAATTTGAATGTACGAACAAACGTACCCGGAGCTGTTTGCTGTTCTAACATGTCTATGCACGGACAGGCCATTGCACTGAGATTCTGGCGTTATGCATCTCACCTCTTATTGGCACTTCGCTATCTGAGTCTAGTCAACATTCGGCGTATCACTCCGTCTCGACAATCGTCCCGCTGAACAGCGCACGCTTGATGCACGGAACGGGGCATATCCCACCATGCTATGTTTGCCGAGTATCATCTCCTGATATGGCTCTCACCAGTTCATTCCCGATAGCATCTAGTTTTAACTTCACCTTGCCATACCGCGCGTGACGTCCGATGATATCACTGTGCCGAATGCTCACGATTTGATCAGTTTCTGAGCTTATTGGCCTCTGCTGTATAACATACCGGCCAAGCATCCGGTCAATCCATTCGTTCGATGTACGATACAATTCGGGAGAGTAGCTCCACGCATGGTGACGTCTAGTACGATCATGTGTTCCACACATCTGCCCGCACAGATGATGTCTTCGCCGGGAGTACAACAGTTAGCCCTGAATAAGTCCGCCAGTAGCGTTTGCGCTCCAGATATCTATGAATACTCTCGATACGCGAGCTGGAATGACATGAAATGGGGTCTGCGCATTCTTCTGGCCAGCTATATGCGCGATGTACGGAGGACAGCGGATCCCCTGGGCGGTGAGCTCACGGACGACTGACATGGCGCGCGGGAGATGGTAGAAGTTCAAGTAGGTAGGGTTAATGGGGCTGTAGTACTCAAGGACTTGCTGTCGTGAGGCGTGTAGGTCTTGCTCTTGTGCTCTGTGGACTTGTTCGGAGACCGAGCTTTCATGCGCTGGTGTTGGTCGATGGTCGTACAGCGGCAGACAGGATTTGGGGCGGGTGAAGAGTGCCAAAGACACCAGGACGCTCATAGAGCAGCCAGAGCATCCATAGAGTGCAAAGTCAGCTCAAAGGGGCTCAGCCCACTGGTGTATGTAGCTCGTGAAGGCGAGGGATAGGATAGAAGGAGCTGCGAAGGCTGTGCAAGGGCGCTCAGAGCGGGGCAAGCGCCGTGCATCCATCGCGATCTGGAGGCGCGGTGGTTGCGCGTCCTTCGCTCCCTCCTTGTCTCCCACCAAAGGATCCCCCTCACCCAGCTGTCTAGTCTCTCTTTCGTGCTCGCTGTCCCCTCATCGACATCAGTCTTGCGGGATGTGCCGATCACACCCCTTCTTACCCGCCACTCTCATACAATCCGCTCGTCACTCGCATTTCCTTCCTCCTACGGCAGTAACAACAGCTGCAGCAGCGACGATGTCCGGCACGCACATGTGCCCCGACCTGCCGTACGCGTACGACGCGCTCGAGCCGTACATCCCTCGCTAGATCACGGGCCTGCACCACAAGAAGCACCACCAGACCTACGTGAACGCGCTCGACACCGCCGAGCAGGCCTACGCCGCAAGGCCTCCACCTCCGCGAGCGCATCGTCCTCCAGGCCGCGCTCAAATTTAACGGTGGCGGTGAGTCCCCCCTCTCGCTGTCATGCAAAACCCGTCCGGTGAAATGGGTTGGTGAAAAGAGGCTGACAACGACGCGCAGGGCACATCAACCACTCACTGTTCTGGAAGAACCTCGCGCCCGCGCACAGCGAGGGCAAGGGCACTGGCGGCGCGCTCGCCGCGGGCCCCCTCAAGGACGCGCTCGCCGCGACCTTTGGCTCCGTCGACGCCTTCAAGAAGGAGTTCAACGCCGCCACCGCGGGCATCCAGGGCTCCGGCTGGCGCTGACTCGTACGTTCCTTTCCTTGGCTTTGCCCCCTCCCCCTCCCTGCTCGCGCCGGTCTCCCTCGTGCGCAGATCCCCTAGATCCCGAGATCAGGGGCAATCCGGTGCAGATGCTGTATTGATGTGTGACGGTGCTGACGACGACGCGCGCAGGGCCTGAACCCGGGCAGCAAGCGCCTCGAGATCGTGACGACGTCGAACCAGGACCCGCTCATCACCCACATCCCCATCATCGGCGTCGACATCTGGGAGCACGCCTTCTACCTCCAGTACCTCAACGTCAAGGTCGACGTGCGTGCCCGTTTTTGTGCTTGCTTGCGTCCGCCGCTAATTCTTGTTTGCGTCCGCCGCTGATGGCTGGTTGTGTGTGATGTTGCGCAGTACCTGAACGCGATCTGGAACGTCGTCAACTGGGACGAGGCCTCGAAGCGCTACCAGGAGGGCCTCGCGGGCAAGGTCCGCCTCTGAGCGCGCGCCGAGTCGTGTACTGGCTGCGAAGAGAATGGGAGAATGAAGCGAAGGAAGTGAAGAAAGAAAAGTGAAGAAAGAATTGCATTGTAACTCGTAACGTGCACCATGAAATCTGACTTGTTGTTATCCATGTGTTGTTTGATATGCGTTTTGTGTGCTGGTGCTGTATTCCAACTGCGTAGGTATGCCTCGTGTATTGTGTGGGATCCAACGTGTGCAACACGACACCCTGAGGTGACATGTTCACTGCTGGGAAGCAGGACATTCAGGAACAGCCCGGACATGAACGTGTCCTGCTGCCACGAGGGAACCGCATTGCCCTATGTAGGGCGGACAGCCTATCGATGCTATCTCAGCCCCGAGTACGAGGCAGCACGATACAGCACCGTGTCGTCTCACACTTTTGCTCGTTCGCCCGCCCTCTCAGGAGCCTTGCAGTCCTTACCTCGATCTCCCGTCCCATCCACGGGTCCTTCCCAGATCCCGCACGTCGTGTCAATATGCCGGAAGGGCGCATTTGTCGCTGGCTGAAGAAGACGTTTCGACGCCGTTCGCGTGGTCGCGAGATCGACGAATCTCAGGTGAATGGTCCAAGATAGGCAACGTACCGTGTGCTGAGCTTACTTCGATGGCGACCTGTAGATGGGATCCAGAGATCCTGAAAGTGCGGGACCTGGCGAGCCCACCGCGTCTTCGGAACCGCCCACGACCAACGCCGAGGAGCTTCCCGTAGATGCAAACCAGCAAATGCATTCCGAGACCAGTCCCGGAACAGCTGAAGAACAGCCATCGAGTGTTAGCAAGGACGATACCATCGATGCTTGGATCACGAACGCCCAGAAAGTGATCAGTGTCGCCGTCAGTTGTACATCAAATGTTCCTATTGCTAGCCAGGTCCTACCTCCACTGCAAGCGATTGTCGACAGGCTCGCGGTATGTGCATCCTGCTCGTCATATGTATTCTATGAGACTTATATTGTGGCAGGAAACGAGGGCAAATATTCGCGAGAAGAAGGAAGTACTGGAAGAGATCGAATCTCTCGCCAAGACGATTGAGGCGGTGGGAAAGGGCGTGCATGCTCAATTGTCGGGCATAACGGATGGCGAGGGTCAAGATGTTATGAACGAGATCGGCAAGAACAATATCCGTTTCCCAGAGTTGAGCGGAATTGCCGAGTAAGATGTGCGTTCGTTAGAGAACGACCAGATGCTAATTCGATCTGCTTCAGAGACTTGCAACAACTCGAGATATCTATAAAGGAGCGACCACAGAGAGGTCAAATCGGGAAAGTGGCATATGCTACCCAGGATGCTGAGTTCCTGAAAGGCGTGCGAGCCAAGATTTCCACGATACGGGAAAATATCCAGGTACAAGATGACGCCCTTGGACACCCGAATGCGTATTGATGCGCATTATAGATACAAGACGGACAGTTGCTCAAAGCACTCCTGATCGATGCGGTGGGACATGTTCGACAGCAATCGGGGTATTTGGAGGTACTTCTCTATCCCTGTGTATCTCGAGCACCACTCATCTCACAATCAATGCGCAGAGCATGGTGCACGCGCAGATGGAGAAAGGTTTGTCCAGATCGCATTCTCGTCCGGCGACGGTGAACGTTGAGCATGACTATAGATGAACGCGAAGCGTTGGAACAGCTCCAACCGGTACACGCCTCGTACAAGGCCGATGCGACGGAGGAGAAGGCGCGTCTAACAGAGGGAACGCGCGCGCAGATCTTGAGCGATCTCGAGACTTGGGCTCGATCTGAGCAGCCATCGCACCGGGTGTGTGTGTTACACGGACATGCCGGCATGGGCAAGTCCAGTATCGCGCATGCGCTCTGCGAACGATTGGGTGGCACTTACCTTGGAGCGTCCTTTTTCTTCATTCGTGGACAATTCGACAACCCGCGAAGCTTGTTTCCCTCCTTAGCCTACCAGCTAGCGCACCGAAGGTCCGAGCTTCGTCCCTCGATCATCAAGGCAGCCAAGAATTATGGCCGTAGCGGACAATTGCAGAGACTCAAGCACCAGATAAAGGAGCTCTTGGAACAACCTCTACAAACAGGCATGGCGAATCCAGGCCCACTCATACTTTTCGTGGTGGACGGCATCGATGAATGCGTGAATGATCTGGACGACATCGTCGCTCAGATGCTCCAACTTCTCTGTGAGCTCGCAAGCAAGATACCTTCGATCCGTATTCTCCTCGCTACTCGCCCAGAGGCATATATTCTACGAGCCTTGAAGGCATCCGGTCACTCAAAAACTATCATCTCGAGGGACCTGCAAAAAGAACCCGACGTAGACCTCGACATCCGCCGCTTCATCGACTCCGAGTTCGAGAAGTGCCGACAAGCTGGTCCATTTGTATTGTTGAGGGAGCGACCCGATGCCGCAAAGCAGCTGACAAATCTGTCTGACGGCCTATTCATCTATGCAAGCACGATTATCCGATTCCTCATCCGCGACATACACTTTGCTGTACGCATGTACGACACGTTAATAGAGTCCCAAGGTCGCCTCGGCCCAGGAGAGGCTTACAAGAAGCTTGATATGTTGTACGGGGCGATTCTCACTAGCGCGTTTGGAGAAATAAACAAGGATCAGGGCCGCATGCGCCATGTGCTTCATATACTGTGCTGGATGTGTTTACGCAAGTCACACAGTTATGTAGACAAGGACAACCTCTCTGCCTTTCTGCCAGATGCATTTCAACTCGAAGTAGTGGATATTCCATCCTACATCACGCTTGACCTTATAGACCGCCTCCGGTCCGTCCTCATCGTCGACGGCGACATCACACCTTCCACCCCAATCCGAGCTTGCCACGCAAGCTTTCCGCAATTCTTGATGGACCCGGCCCGATGCACCGACCCCGCCTTCCTCGTCGACCCGCCGTCTGGGCACGCCCTGATCGCCATGTCCCTGCTCGATCTCCTGGCTCGCGACGACGTCGACAGTCTGCGGGGTGCCGATGGTGACATGCCGCAAATGTGGGACTATGCCAGACTTGAGTGGGATAATCATCTCGTTGAAGCGCAATACACGCCCGAGCTCGGGCGATCTCTGCGGCGCTTCGTGGAGACTCATCTGGAGGATAGTCGTTGGGATGAAGTTGGCAATACAGACGACTGCGCAAGAGTGCGTAGCTGGTACGAGGTAGGCTGAAGCACTCTTCTTGATGGGAGTGCATCATGCTGACATGCCGCGTGCAGAAGAATGGTCCAGATGACGGGCTCGTGCCGATGCTGGATGAAATCCTTGACAGACGAGTAAAAGAGATTGCTGCAGGAGCCAACCAATTGCCAGGCGAGTTTGACTGGGAATGGGGCACTCTCAAGGCCTGGGTGAAGAATCGATACCCGCGGGAAGAAGAACAGGCTTTAGTCGGGTGATTGTGGACAGAGAGCCCGTAGCCATCTCACATCTATCGAACAATTTCTCACCTGCTCGTTGCATCGTCTTATGTCAGGCTCGCACTCATATAGATTGCAATCGTTGCCATATCCGCCAAGACCCAAGAGCATACATTCACTCCATTCCCGCTGAATTCAGTACCTTGTACGTATACCCGTCCTCGTTGTACTGAAATTCGCGACCTGCATCGAATCCCCAACGTCCACGGGAGCGTCGAGCCGTCCGTAGGTAAACCGTAACACATGGATCGACGGAATGGGTCTAGCTACGGTGTTGTCGCCTACGCCGCAAAGAACTACGATGCCGGGCACAATTCGATGTAAGACGGTTAACCGATGGTAAGAACGAGAGACTGACCGACCAAGAGGCCCCCGCGTGTCATGAATTACCTGGCTTTAGAGACGTCTGGTGGAATGCGATAGTCCAAGTTCTCCGAGCGCCAGCTATGCTACAGGTACGATTATCGCTAGAACCCCAGTCCATATCCCCGAAGGAGGAACCCTGTCACTATATGCGTCAAATTTGCAGGGATCTGAGTAATGGAGCGTATCTGGACACAATATAACGTATACAGAGGCGCCATATCCACCGGCGCTGGTCCAGAGACCGGAGCACCCGGTGCCGTCCGTGAACTGGCCTCGGGGAGAGGGTCCTAATATGACCATGTACACGGGCGGACGGCTAGACGCTGCCGGGACGAAGGTCTGTGTAGTAAGCACGACCAGGATGGCTTCGATGGAGGGAGAGCACAATGTAGCATAGACGGACACGCTCCCAGGCAGGGCGAGCGATGGTCTGTGTGCGGGGCATGCCATGCGGTGCAGTCCATGTCATAGACAGACCTGAGGGACAGATGTCGCAGGGGTCTCAGCAATCCGCGATGGAGCTGCGGACGGCAGGGGCTCAGAACCGAGCCGTCTTCGGGTTGAGTGTCCGTCAAGAGGGCAGGCATGCGATCCGGGTCGATGCATGCAGCGTATGTTGGATCGAAGGCACGCCGGTTGGTGATCGCGGGACGGGTCGGGTCGCCATGATGACATCAGAGAACAGGTACAGAGGCAGAGATGCTCTAGGTAGCTGTAGCGACTAGCTATGAGGCAAATTCAGTGGTGGACCAGCTGGAGGGCAGAGGTCGAGCACGGCGAAGGTCGCAGGACATGACGTAGCACTCAACACGCGGGCGCTCGAGGGCACCATAGCGTGCCCGCGTCCTACCAGCAACGCGTCGTCTCACCCTTTCTCTCAGTCGACCTTGTCACTGTACGACATTCATCCTTTCTGGCTCACCATCCGCTGTACCCGACCGTCTAGAGCGCACAATCCATGGCTTCCGTACCGCAGAGCGGATCTCTCACGAGTCACGCGCTACAGCAAGACTCAAGAGCACCTTGCCAGCCTTCCTCTGATTCTCTTCGTGACAATTCGACACGGTCATCCCAGTTGCTCTCATGCGACGCATCGATACCTGTTCCAATCAGGATGAGCACCGAAGGGTCGACCGTCGTGGAACTCCAAAGCTAGGCACGACTGTATCAATCGGCTTGACGACCTGGAAGGCCCACGCAGTAGCGTCGGTTCGAGTTCCTCAACCATGCTCGGACGTTTCTCACCAATAGACCAGGAAAATAGCCGGGATGCGGACACAACATTCCATTAGAATGATTCAGCGGTACTTGGGGACTAGAGGGGAGTGAGACGGTTTTTACGAGGACTTCCAGGACCGGTGCGTCTGTCGCTCATACTCTTGCCTTCACCTGTTTAATTGACTGCTTACGTGCTTCACTACGCAACCTACACACGTCATGCAACCGGATCCTCTTTGAGTGTCTGTAGGACTACTGTTTCGTTCATTCACTCTCAATCCCGTTCGTTATGTCCGTTTTGTTTCCGTGGTCTTCTAGTTCCCGTCGCACCAATGCCATCATGTTCCCTGTGCTCCACCTATCAGTGCATGAATATGCACTGCATACGGTCTCAGCAGTAGGCCACGCATGCATACTGCGTCACAATAACGGGCTGATCCCAATAGGAATTTTTAGGGACTGCGCATATGGTACCACGTCCCTCATATGGGATCGTGAGACCAACAAGAGGCAGATGAACGGCAGCACTCTATACATCTATCCAAGGAATACCATTTGACACACGTGAACGAGCTGACTGCGCCTCCATCGGGAATCTCCTGAATGACTTCGATCAAATCAGTGCTTGGGGTATCACGCAACATCGGTTCGTCCGCTCCGTCTGTCTAGTGCCGACAACTGTGGAACTGGTACAACCCATCCCAGGACTTGAGACCCGAGAAACACCCACACCCATGCTCGGAATATCCATCCCAAATGTTCTAGGCGGCGACATCAGGCATCGTCGATGCTCATTATTCGAGCGTTCTGATCGCGATGGACGATCCTCTCAGGCTGTCCCGTAGTCATGGCCGCTCCACAAAGTATTTCTATGTAGCCACGACGAAGAGTCACTCGTCTCTTTGATCGGACTATGCATCACTGAGCATTTGCTCAATGAGAATTCCATGTGTCTACTCCGTCCTTGTTCTGCTCTATTACCGTTGTAAACGCCACTAAGTACCCGCATGGAGCGGACTATCGGACCGTGCCGTTGGCATCCACATCACCACCTGTCATATTCACCCCGACGGGCTGTAGAGCACCGTCGCTCCGCCGTATTCAAATACCCAATTGCATAGCGTTCGAATTATCTGAATCGCGTAGCGTGAGCATGAACGTTACTGTATGCAGTACGATACGTACGCATGATCATTGGATTGTCGCTTTGCGTGTTTACGGTACGCACCACGTTCATCGATGTCCAAAGGTCGTACTCATCCAGCGAGAGCGCAAATCAAAACAGCACCCAACGCTGTTGACGCTACCACTCGCTGAAGCTCACTCGAGGTGTGCTGAGTATGAGAAGTCAGGCCTCAGGCCTTCAGGTATGGAAATCGGAACAAAATATATTGTTCACAGTGCTACTCTGCAAGTACCGTGTGCCCCGTTGTCTTGGGATGGAATACGTCTCGGCTTCTGGTAGCTACGACGTCCAGTTCTCTGGTCAGGATTAGTTCGCATTGGAACAGACTGAATCGTTACGCGATCCCCGGCAGGATCTGCGCTGGTACGATGTGCGGGAGTGACACAGCCGTGAACGATCACGGTGACTAGAACGAGGGGAGCTGCGGTCATTCACGGGCGCATATTGCTCAGAATGGGGCCTCGGCCCACCGATCGGATACTGCCCGCGTATAATTAACGATTCACTGCCCACGTATAATCATCAATTTTCACGTGGCTCCTGTGCACAAGGTACAGACCGCGTTGGTACTCGAGTCATGTTTGAAGTATATATGATAATAGAAGACGCACCCGTGAGACATAGATCATCGCTCTCAAGTCGTCAGGGTAATCGGACGCGGTAAAGGTCGAACGACCTCGGGCATCCGCCGTCGCAGACCCGGAGCTAGATCTCAACGACGGGAGTGTCTGAGTGATGCCAGCACTACAGGAAGCTACTCATCACTGCTAAGTCTGGTACCGATGAAGAGGTACGAAAATGGATGAGATTGTGGGGCTTATGGGGTGCGGTCCGTGAACAGTCAGAGAATTTGAGAGGCAGAAGGAGATCACACAGTAACGAGACGTTGAGCACTTGAGTCGTGCTCGTCAAGGACTCTTGATAAATGCAGGATCAGATAGAATGGCCAATTGGTGACGTAGAGAGGCTTGCATAAGCATAATGGCCGAATACGTCAAGTTACGAGGAAGTAATTACAGAGTATGTAGGCATTATGTGAGTGCTTACCATGCGTCGCGTGCCTACTCGCTCCATGAGCCCGGGAATCAAGTATCAGAGCACCGACCACACACTTCGCGGTATGTAGAAACGATTGCTGAGAGAATCTATAGCAAATGTTTCCACCTGAGCGGAGGTATGAGGCGGGTGACATCCTCGCCTTTGGTCTTGATATGCAACCTGCAACTCCATTAAGCAGATGAGACATACAAAAGGGACCGCTCACCGGGTCTGCATGAATGAGCGGATGCTGCTAATCGTCTCCTGACAAAATCCATATGGGGGTGACCTCAAAGCTTGCTAGAGCGGTGCATCCACGAGCGCATCTTGACGGCGGCGGCAGATGGTAGCATGAGAGTCCATGGCGTTTTGGCTAGTCCTCACAACTGGAAGGATACACGATGTCCGGAAGCCGACTCGGAATCGCGGAAGTGGGTCGCGTGAGCAGCGAAAGCGCCTCGGGCAGAGGGTTCCGCAAGTCGCGATCAGGTTGATCAGACATCCAGAGACGGGCGAGACAACAGGGTCGGGCTTCCGCTTGTTGACGGCAAGACATTCGACATTCGAGTAGTGGGGCACGAGCGCGTTGAAAACTAACAGCGAGCGCGCGGAGAAAGATGGGCTCTTTCGAGATTCTATGACAAGAGCATTAGAATGACAGCATGCTCGATACGTACTCAGTCACGCCCGTAAAATCGCTCGCTCCAGAACCTCCCCCGCTCTTCTGTGAAAGTGCGGGCTCTCTCTCAGTGCGATACGAATTCGATACGGCGCTGAAGAGCGTCGATAGCCTCTCTCAATGACTTGGGGCATCTAGTCGGATCGTGTGATGTGATAAACGCATCTGCCTGCATAGATGATGTCACTAGCGCACGCATTCTAGATATCTGGGACTTATCTCAACACACGAGCTTCACTGGCCTGAGGTGTGGTTCGCGCATGCGCAAGTCTTCCAACCAGCTATATGCGCGTTATCCGGTGCAGAGCGGATGCCTCTTTGGTGTGCTCACGAAGTACTGAGTCCACGGAGGAGATAGTGAATCTTCAGCTCAGAACGAGCGGTCGCGCTATCTCAGTATCTAATGGCAGTAGGACTTGCTCTTGTGCTCCGAGGCTTGTTCAGAGACCCAGCTTCCGTGTGCTCGTGCTGGTAGTCTAGCGGTGAGCAGGATATCGGGAGGGTGTGGAGCGCCAGGGACACCATGGCACTGGGAGACAAGATAGAGGAGAAATTTGGCGCGAAGTCAGTGCGATGGGGCTCCGCCCGGTGGTGGATGCAACTCGTGAAGGCAGAGGCGCTAGGAGGGCTGTGTCAGGGCGCTCGGAGCGGAGCAAGCGCCGTGCTTCGATCGCGATCTGGAGGAGCGGCGATTGCGCGTCCTTCACAGTCGTCTTCTCGTCTCCCTCACCTGGCTCACTAGTCCCCCGTTCTCTCTTCCCGATTCCCCAGGCCCTCTGCACTCGTCCCCTTCACGACAATGCGCCACTGTGCTTCTCTCTCTACTCTGCGGCCACGCCCTGTCCGACCCACCCTGCACTTACTGTGCGCTCGAGCCGATCATCTCGCGTCAGATCATGAAGCTCCACCACGCTCAGCACCACCAGACCTGCGCTCACTGCCGCCGAGCATCATACGCTGAGGCCAGTACGTCCCGCAAGCGCATGGCCCTCTACGCTGCCCCAAGTTCCACGGCGGCGGCGAGTCCCCCTACTCGCTAGCAGCAGCAGCGACGGGATGACGATGGGGGCGAATAGGGCTACATAAATCAGTCGCTCTTCTGAAAGAATCTTGCCCCAGCCAAGCGCGAGGGCAATGGAATCGACGGCGAGCTCGCCTGGGGCCCCCTCACGGACGCGATCGACGTGACTTGGGGCTCCGTCGATGCCTTCAAGGTGTTCAACGCCACCACAGCGGGCATCCAGAGCTTTGGCTAGGTCTGACTCGTACGTCCCATCCCACCGTCGCCCGAAGGGCAAAGTATATGCTGATGAAGCACAGTGTTCTAGATTCGAGCAACAGGCGTCTCGAGGTCACGACCACCTCGCACCGGGAGTCACTTATGATCCACATCTCCACCATCGACGTAGACAACTAGGAGCACGCTTTATACCTGCAGTGCTTCGCCACTGCATTCGACGTGCGTGTCAAGACCCTTGCTATGTCGTTATCCGGCGCTGACTTTTGTTGTTCAACACCTGGAGCGCAATCTTGAATGTCCTTAGCTGGGACGAGGCCGGGAAGCATTACGAGGAGGGTCTCCCGGGCGAAGTCCGTCTCTAAATCCATGCCCTCCGATCCGCCGTCTGATCTGGCAAGAAGAAAGTAGCATGCACAGGGAATACAGTTGCATTTTGAAATCTGCTTCGTTATTCGTGCGTCGCGCGATATGATGAACCCTGTGCGCTAGGGTCGACTGGCTAGCAACTATCGCCAGAGCCGTGAAAGGTCTAGAAAATGAGAGAGACATGGCGGATCAGCGAAGGGATTTGACAATGCCTGTAAGCCGTAGCGGCGTTTCAGTGGACGGGATGCTCGTGCGCAGCTGAAGCGTTTGTCTTCGTCGCGCTCGCTCCGCCTCCGCAAATGCTGTCGCCGCCGCATCGACGTTTCTCTGGCGAACCGGTGCCTGCGGGTTCAGAACAGGCTGGCAGGAGGCCGCCCGCAGCGCAATTCGACCAACTCCTGCCATGACGCTCGGGTCTGTTCTGCTTGAATCAAATGCTGTGTGGCTGTGGCTGATATTCGTCTCGTCCTACTCCCTGTATGCTGCCGTGGTACAGGCCGGATAGTGCACTTGCTGTACCCGTCCCCTGTCCACCCTTATTCGTCATAGAAGTGAGGCTGTACGTTGGGCGTCCACTATTGCTGCTTACGAGGAGCGCCGACTTATGAGGAACGCGCATAGACCTTGCTCAACGGCTTCTCCTGTGAGCTGTCGCATCACCGAGAACGCTGCCTGTGGAAGGTGTGCGCTGCTGTTGTGTTCAAGCCTGGCCCTGATATATATCTGTGAATGCCACTAAGGTGTGTCTTAGGGTGTTCGCCCGTAATTATTAGAGAAGAGAAGCGGTGTAGCATGTGTCAACTACATGCCGCTCTAGGCGTGTTCCACCTATCCGACGACCTTTTTTATAGACTTTTGCACGACTGACGGCAGTGCCTGTGGGAGGAATGCGCTGTTTCTTTGCCGACGTCACCTTGGTGAGACGTGGGTACAGTGCATCTGATACTGCAGTATATCGGTCATATGGCAAGCATGTGCATGGGTCTTCTTCGTATAAGGTTCAGAGCGTTATGCCACAAGCTCTCGTAGGTGAAGTCTGGCCGTTCCTTACGTTGACTATGACAGGAACCTCCGAATGATTCAAGTCCAGCATTCAGGGAACGCTCGCGGGTGTATGTGCGTATTGAGAGATTCTTGCTGAGTGCGTCCTTGACTTATCCGTGGATAGTCCACACACACTGAGACTTACTGTGCTAGATCTGTGAAGATATCCGTCACAGGCAGTGCCTGTGTTGACACGGGCATGGAAGGCGCATTGCCTTGTATACAAGTACCCCAATATCCTGCATATACTATATACCTGCTTTCCCGTGAGCGTCTGCCTCTTCTCCCGCCGGACGTTCACACTCACCTATCCCTTCACCTCCTAGTGCACGCCTCGCTCCCTTATTTTCGCATAAGTTCAGCCCGCGTATTCGATCAGTCGCATTCCAGCTATAGAGCGTTCAACGTTCAGCTCTCACATGGGCAATACCGTATGTGATCACCGGTGTTTTTAGCTGTATGCATGATTGACCGGCCACAGCAATCATCTTGTAACCGATCCCTTCGTAGCCGGGCGGATGCGGTCGTATCCGCCGTCAGGGGCGTCTTCGGTATTGTAGCCGATGTATCATCGGATTTCCCGATCCCAGCTCTGGGCTACGCCTTCTCTGTGCTGGAGTCCATAATGGAGCGAATCGAAGCAAGTCTGACAGTCTTGAAGTGGAGGTTGGTCTCTCAACTGGTCTGCAGAAGATGAGAGCGAATAGTCAAGACGCAAAGGAAGCAGTCGAGAGTATCAAGGCGCTACGCAAAACCCTTCGCACAAGCTCAAACTCGATTGGGAGATATTCCCGGCAACTACAGCCAGGAGAACGAGAGGTAGCGGCAGACATACTTGATTCATCCCACCAGATGAGAGATAGAATTGAGTCACTTTGCGAGTATGTTTCCCTAACTGTGTCAACAACAGTTCGATGTACTAACAAACCCGAAGCCGACTCGGTAGTATTCAAGATCTCGCGGAAGACCTTCCGTCAAGGGGCCGGTTGTCGAGACTGATATACACAGAACAAGATGCGGATCTGTTGAAGCGAATCAAGAGCGAGGTAAAGGAGGCTACGGAAAACTTCAGAGTATGTGCAAGTAGTACGGGTGATAGTTTCTCGTCATAACGCCACCGACGTAGCTCAAAGGCGACATCGCGGTCGAGGATATACTTCGAGATATGCGAGCCAACCTTCAGGTCAGTCCTGAAAGACTTTGAGCTGGGTCTCGATACCTGAACCGCCCGTCGGCAGGATATGGCGCGCGAGGGACGCATACAAAGTATGGAATGTCTACATTCGCTATCTAGGATTCATAATAACACACCACTTACATAGGTTGTCACGAGCAACTCAGCCAGCTCGACCCTGCGGATGCATCTTATCGGTCTGAATACACGTCCGAAAAGGCTCGCCTTCAGCCAGGCACTCGTGAATCTGTCCTCGCAGATCTGCGGAACTGGGCGACACATCCCAATCCACCATGCCGCGTGTTCGTGCTGCATGGACAGGCCGGCATGGGCAAGTCGTCTATCGTACACGCTCTGACAGAACAAATCGACAAGAAACATTACGGCGGCTCTTTCTTCTTCAATAGAGGCATTGATGAATGTAGAGATGCCCACCGGGTCTTTCCAACGTTGGCCCATCAGCTTGCACACTCAAGGGACAACCTAGTCTACTTGATCGCAACTTCGGCAAGGGAGCACATAGCTCAAGGTCGTAAGCAAGCCCTCAAACACCAGCTGGAGGAGCTCATCATTAATCCCCTGCGTCGATTGTCGAATTACAAGATACCAATCCTGCTTGCACTAGACGGGGTCGATGAATGTGCCAACACCGAGAACGATGCGGTCCCCCGGATGCTCCAATTGCTATGTCAAGCGGCGGCTGATATACCTTGTCTGCGCATTCTAATTGCCACACGCCCGGAGAGACATATCCTGAATGCGCTACACTCCTCCGACAACTCGAGTCTCATCGTCTGGAGAGACTTGCAGAAAGAGCCCGACGTGGACCGCGACATCCGTCTCTTGATCGACTCCGAGTTCGAGAAGTGCAGAAAAGCTGGCCCATTTCCGCTCCTGGAGAAACGCCCGGATGCCGCGCAAAGGCTAACGGATCTGTCGGACGGACTGTTCATCTATGCAATTACAATCCTCCGAGTCCTCACCCGAGACAAGCACTTTGCTGTACAAATGTACGACCTCTTGCTCGAGTCCCAAGGTCGCCTCGGTCCGGGGAAGGCGTATGAGAAGCTCGATATGCTGTATGGGGTGATTCTCACTAGCGCATTCGATGAATTGAAGGGGGATCAGCACCGAATGGGCTGTATACTTCAGACATTGTGCTGGATGACGCTCTGCCAATGGGACACACTACCAAAGGCATTGAGCCTTAGTCTCCTTGGCATTCAGGTACCCATCACACTTGACTTTATTGAGCGACTCCGATCCGTTCTCATCGTCGACGACACCGTCACCCCGTCCACCCCAATCCGAGCTTGCCACGCAAGCTTTCCGCAATTCCTGATGGACCCCGCCCGATGCACAGACCCCGCCTTCCTCGTCGACCCGCCGTCTGGGCACGCCCTGATCGCCATCTCCCTGATCGATCTCCTGGCTCGCGACGACGTCGACAGTCTGCGGGGTGCCGATGGTGACATGCCGCCGATGTGGGACTATGCCAGACGTCAGTGGGATGATCATCTCGTTGAAGCGCAATACACGCCCGAGCTCGGGCGATCTCTGCGGCACTTCGTGGAGACTCATCTGGAGGATTGGCTGCGATCGGTTGAACCATGGGGCGTGAGTCGTTGGAGTAAAGTCGCCGTGACAAACGCATGTGCAGGAGTGCTCGGATGGTACAAGGTAGGCTGAAGCATTCTTCTTGATGGGAGTCCATCATGCTGACATGCCACGTGCAGGAGCATGGTTCAGATGACGGGCTCGTGGCGATGCTGGATGCGATCCTTGACGGACGAGTCAAGGAGATTGCTGCAAAAGTCAATGAATCGCCGGCCGAGTTTGACTGGACGGATTTCGAGCGCATCAAGGCTTGGGTGATGGATCGATACCCCCGGGAAACACAACAGGCTTCAGTCAGTGATCGTGGACAAACTAGTAGTAGCTCCGCATTTATTTAACAACCGTCCACCCACTCGTCGAGTCGTCTCATGTTCGGCTCGCATTTACATATGTTGTATTCGTCGTCATATCCGCCAAGGCCCAAGAGCATACATTCACTACAATACCTTCAAATCCAGTACTCTGTATGTATACCCATTCTCATTGTACAAAATACCACAACCTGCAATGAATCCTCAACATCTACGGGATCGTCAAGCCGTCTGTGGGTAAAACATAACACATGAATAGGATAGGATAACATGAATCGATAGAATGAGGCTAGGTTCCATGCCGTCGCCTGTGGACACACTGAACATTGTTGTCGCACGCAATCAAATGTAAGAAGGTCAGTTGACAGTAAGGACGAGAAACTGACACACCAGGAAACCACCACGCCATAAGTTTCTTGAATTTGCGACACAATCGTTGAAATGCAATAGTCGAATTCTGGACGCCAATGGTACTGCACGCACGGGCCCACGGCATCGCTAGAACCCCAGTCTATATACCCGAAGAAGGAACTATGTCACTTTATGCGTCGAATTGGCAGGGCTTTCAGTACATGAGCGTGTCTAGACACAATACGTCCTATACCGAGGCGCCATCTCCACCGGCGCTGGCCCAGAGACCGGCGCACCCGCTGCCATCCATGACTGACATCGGGGAGAGGGTCCTAGCACGCACCGTGTACACGGGCGGACGGCTAAGCAAGTACTGCCGGGACGAAGGTCTGTGTAGTAAGCACGACCAAGATGGGTTCAACAGAGGGAGCGCACACTGTAGCATAGATGGACACGCTCCCAGGCAGGGCGAGCGATGGTGTGTGTGCCGGGCATGCCAGGCGGTGCAGTCCATGCCGTAGGCAGGCCTTGAGGGACAGATGTCGCGGGCCGGGTCCTCAGTACGCCGCGATAAAGCTGCGGTAGTGCAGAGGCTCAAAGCGGACCGTCTCCGGGCTGGGTGTCGGCAGAGAGGGCAGGTATTCGGTCCCAGTCCCAGTCGAGGCATGCAGCGTATACTCGCCTCGTGCCCATACAGTCGGAAAGCAAATGTACGCCAAGCATCCCTGTTACTCACGATTGAGTACTCACTGCGCTGCATAGCTGTGTCTTCGCACTTCCGCATCTTCACGTCGCCTGGTCCTTCGTCTTGGCACGGATTGGAGGACTAGTGTTGTGGAGCGCGGCCACCCCGCCGCATGTTATGCATGAGAAGCGCTAATCCAAGATCCGTGCGCACGTGAGATGTGACTGTGAGATGTTTATCCGCTCATTATCTTGGTGGACGCAATGCCGTGACAACACTGTACTAGGGATGGACTCATACTTATCCGCCTCTTCATCGACTCCGAGTTCAAGAAATGCAGGAAGGCAGGTCCATTTGTGCTGCTGGAGGAGCGTCCCGACGCCGTGGAGAGGTTGACGTATCTGTCGGACGGTTTGTTCATCTACGCGAGAACAGTCCTTCGATTTCTGACTCACGACAAACGCTTCGCGGTGCGCACGTACGACGTGTTGCTCGGTTCCCAAGGTCGTCTTGGCCCGGGGAAGGCGTACCAGAAGCTCGATTTGCTATATGGGCTGATTCTCAACAACGCCTTCGAAGAGCTGAAAGGCTCTGAGCAGCGCACGCACCAAGTGTACCAGATCTTATGCTGGCTGACATTATATATTGAGGTCGACGGCAACGAAGCACCGGACGCGTTGGGTCTGAGTCTCGTCGGCATTCCAGTTGCCACCACACTTGACTTCCTCGACCGCCTTCGATCTGTGCTCATCATCGACGGCGACGTCACGATGACTACGCCAATCCGAGCCTTCCATGCAAGCTTCCCTCAACTCCTCACAGATCCCGCCCGATGTACAGACCCCGCCTTCCTTATTGACTCGCGGTCTGGACATGGCCTAATTGCAACATCCCTGCTTGAGCTCTTGGCTCGCGACGACACCGACGGTCTGCATGATGCTGATGGACGCATGCCGCCGATCTGGGTATATGCGCGAAATTGCTGGGATGGGCATCTCCTTGAAGCGCGATGCACGCCTGAGCTTGGGCAAGCTTTGCGAGGTTTCGTGGAGACGCACCTAGATGACTGGGTGCAACGTCTGGGTGTGTGGTATCATCCGTATCCGGACCAACTTGACCCAGTGGATGTCTGTGCAAGAGTGCACAGCTGGTGCCAGGTGAACTGAACTACTCTGCCCGACGGAATTGCACTGCGCTGATATGCCACGTGGAGGAGAACGGGTCGGCCGATGGTCTTGTACCGATGCTTGACGACATCATCAACCGTCGAGTCAAAGAGCTCGTTGCAGAAGCAGCGCAGTCTCCCGACTACTTCTCCGAGCGCAGCCGAAAGCGAATAAAAGTGTGGTCGCTGGTGGACGGGTACACGCCATACAAAGCTTGACCTGCTCAGTTGACCGTAGATGTAGCAGAAGCCACGTCCCATATTTTGCAATCATCGTCAGTTCCGCGGGCAGGGGAATCTCACATGCATTACAGCGACCAATTTAGCCGCGTACTCCGCGCATCGGGCATGACGCGGACGAGAGAGGTCAGGGTCTTGTTGATAGGTTGAGAGGATACTGCACACCAATCTTGCAGGCAGGATGTAGGCTGCGCGTGGTGTGAGCACGTCGGGCATCGCAATTCACTCTGTGTACACTTCTAGAGAGCAAGACATGGAGGCCTCAACTAGGGACGGTTGAAGCAGAGGAGACGTTATACGCGCGCTGTCGTCATGGACGTGTTCGACTTGTCTGCCGCCTCGGCTGGAGTGCTTTGCTGAGCGCCAACAAGAGCCCCGGAACGCTGAACGGGGCGTGCGGCCCGAGAGTTTAGGGCAAGCTCGGGACGACGCCATGCCCGGAACGGAGGGTGCGGCATTTTTTTCTGCGTCTGCGGTCTGCCCGCTGGTCCTTTGTTATCCCCAAATCCGTCCCTTCTATCTGCGTGCGGATCTCTGGGTACTCTGGGTGGCTAGGTCCTGCGGTGCATCCCTGAAATGACCTGTCTTCGTGCCTGATGGATGTCTGAACACCTTGGTGCATAGTTGCTTGCGAGGTCTTTGGGCGTCCCGCATGTCGGTCATGCCGTGTACGGCCTTACTACTGTGCTAGTTCTCCTCTGGATGGCGTCACTGGTCCCACCTACTGCCAGATCTGCACATTCATAGCCGCTCGTAGTTCCTGTGATGCGGCCTCTCGCGGAGGATGGCCTTCGACGTCGCAACCCTCTTGGCCGGACTGCTGTTCCCTTGCGGACTTCTGTTGCGCCGACCCTCTCTGGATGCTCTTGTCGGACAAGTCTACATTATGGAAGGCTATTTACTGAAGTTCACGGTAAGACCTTTAGAGCTTGCGAGGTCGATAGATAGCTAAAGCCGTGTGTCCCGCTCTCTATCTGATTTCATCCAGAATACTGGCCCTTCTCCTACCACTGTGCGAGTCATCATCCTGGAACACTCATCTGCCTGGCCGGCTACCCTCCGCGTTACCGAACCAATGCCTTTCTGCCTGCTTTCTTGCTTCTGGTTGGCCATTACGCAGACACGACCTCCTTGACACCTTTGGCGCCGAAGCCCGTCCCTCTGCTTGAATATTTGACTATGGCGCTGCTTCATGTGTTTAACCCCCATGTACACCCCTGGTTCGCAGTCCGCATCCCGGCTCTGTCGTCATGTCATTTAACCCTTATTCATTTATCACTCGCATAACAAGCAATTATGGTCCTGCCTGTCATACTTTCTGCTGTCGCTCGATCGACACGTTAAAGCTGTGCCAACAATACCTCGACAAATTCAGGTATACCTTCTTCGCCTCTGAGAGATTTGACCGGCCATGGACCGCGTACGTACTTGGTAAAATTAGCAGTCGGTTATCGCGCACAGCCCCCCGGAAGGTTGACGAACTCCAGCAAACCAGTGCATGACACTTGATATCAAAGAAATAAACTTGATCACGGCGGATGTGACATTAACCAATGGTTCGCGAGACTGCATAGCGATGGGTATGTACAACAACTACGGAGAGCAATAACAAGAACATAACGGACAAGCACGATCGAGCACATTACAGTATGGACAGAGCAGAGCATTAGGCCAAGCGTATACCATCAAGCGAGCCAGTCACGCAAAGGAGGTCGGCGATGCACCCGAAACCTCTTCATCCTCCTCGACACGCGCCCGCTGTGCCTGCGCAGCGAGCTTATGTTGTTGCCGATACACCGCACGGCGCGCCGCCGCAAGCTGTGGGTCGCGCGGGGTTCGCGAACGTGATGCCGAGCGCTCTCTTTCCTTGCCCGGCTGTGGTTTCTCCTTTCCTGCGCGTACTTTCGTCGTCGATGGACCAGCCGTCGAGGACGACGAACGCGTCTGGGTGTCGGCATCACCAGTCCTTGATGCAGCCGATGCCGTTGCATCCTTCGCTCTGGGCTCAGCTCCTGAGCTGGACGCGCCATCAACGAGGGCACGGACCTTGGCGGCGCGGGGCCCGCGCTTGTGCTGGCCCCTGCGAGACTCCTTCGGGTACACACAATGCAGCGAGCGTCGTGCGCATTGGCTGTTCCCCGGTCAGTGGAGAGCAATAGACGGGATGAAGCAAACTCACTTGCACCTCTGGTCTTGGTTCCCTGGGAGCGCGGGTCCGCATGCGATCTTCCGCTCGCGACAAAATAGACAGGCCATGATGGGCTTCTTCTTAACCGGCTCCTTATCCGCGCTAGCGGTGTTGAGCTTGAAGATCGACTGGCCCGGCTTGATGTCGCGGTCTGCTATCGGGATTTCGTCGAGGGACATAGGTACTTGGCCGAATACCGAGGGGATCACAGTATCCGGACTGTGAGAAGGTGAACAGGATGCAAGGCCCGACGTGCTTGCAGATGAGCCTGTCGAGTCGCTTAATAGCTCCGGGCGAGGGTACGCCACAGGTAGATCCGACCGAGTCTTGTTGACACTGATCTCAATCTTCCTTGGTCGACCGCGTGGCCGCGGTTGCAGCGGTTGCGGCTTGGGTGTACGGCTGGTTGCAGGGAGCTGTAGAGATGCCATCGGAGGAGACTCTAGAACTTCCTGTTTGGGAATAGGTGACCGATGCTGTGGTGTGCGAGGCCGTGGTTCTGCCATTGCATCTGCCAGGGTGTAACTGCGAGATGTTTGCGGGAGCGGCCAACGATCATGAGAATATAGACTGTCAGGCGAAGCTATGTCTGGCGAATAAAGTAGCTCGGGGTCGACGGGTGGCTTCACGTCAACGTACGAGTACACGTCGTTCCACAGTGCACCCTACATACAGTGCCCGTCAGAGTATGCTACGTAGCAGCAAGGGCCAGACGTACCTCTGTGAAGTCCTCCTCTGTGGCATACGTATGTTCGTCCTCCTCCACCTTGACAGAGTCACCGCGAGAGGTCAGGCTCCCGCATTGATCTTCAATGCCCGGCGAGCTCGCATACTGGTACTGAGAAATGTCAAATGAACCCGTGTAATACCGTCCTGGATAATGGTGCTCTGCCGCGTCGTCCGATCCTTCGTCGTCTCGGTGGGCGCTATCATCCTGCGAGGGATCTGTAGAGCTGCGATACCGGTCGATGACACGCTCGAAGCCATCCCCACAGGCTAGAGCAGCCTTGACATGCGTCATGCAAACCGTTTCAGAGGCAGCAGGATCTAGAACAGGATACACTTTACCGGAAGGGATGCTCGGCCGCCGTGCGTTGAGAGTAGAGACGGTCCAAAATGCACCGTGGGTGACAACTCTGGCGACTCCCAATGTGACGAAATGTGCCCTTCTGTCTCCATATCATGGTGCTCAACAGGGGCCGGAGGTGCATACGCTGCGTAACTCGAGGGATGGTAGTTGAGTCGACCGCTCTCTCGAAGGTGAATATTGCGATACCCCTCTAGGTACCCATCTGCATGTGGGGAGGAGATGCTGACTGATTCTTCCTCGTGTTCGAAGCTTGCGTCTGTGGTGACAATACTGTAGGGATTGCTGGTCGCCTCGACGGTCGTCCAAGCCTGAGAAGAGGAGATCGGGTCGGAGAATGACGGATGATAGCTCCGCGTCGGAGTGTAATAGTACTCCGACGTGGAATCCATAGGCGCAGAGGTTGCTGGTAGTCGCTGGAGGACGACGGCACAAGCTCACTGGAAGGGAGGAACAGAGGACGCAATAGGTAGCGAGGACTTTATCGTGGAGAATTATGCCTCTAGGTCTCCAGCCGGCTCGCCAAGGCCCACCTTCCCGCATTCACTCCTTAGTGCGAGATAGCTTTAGATCCAGATCCAATCTCGCGGATTTTCCCGGCTGCACATTTTCGGATGGCTTACCAGGCCCGCGAGCCCTACTTAAATTCTAGGGTATGTCATAATTCCAGTAACTGCAAACCAAAATCCTCCTAGGGAATAGCGCATTCCCTACCCACGTCGCCCATGCGAAAGTCATCGTGGCTGCGAGGAGGGTTCTGGGCCTGAACTTCCAGATTCTTTGCAGCGCCCAGACGTTACACTAGCGCCGAATTGTCGCCCATCCTCCCTGTACCACCGTATTGCTAATGCCTCATGCAAAAAACTCAGGACCTGCAAGGACCTACAATTTCCGCTCCAATTTGATCCTAATAGACACCCCAACGAAATAGCGAGTGTAAAACAGTCACATCAGCGTCCGCTGCAGTAGCACACGAGACATGAATATTGATGAGCCTCCGACTCGGCACGAGAACTGCACAAGGGACAACGTTTAGGCTCGTGATTGAGTACCTTGACAGTTATATGAATGATGTCCTCATGTAGATGATGCGCGAGGGTTCCTATATGCACGATGCCTCTTTCGTGCTGTTGGACAAGCTTTCGGATCTCATCCCGCATGTACCGTGTCCGCGAGCACTGAATACGGGTGCATGTGACGATTGGGTTTGAGCAGACGCTGGAAGAGTACGCCTGATAGCGTACTGCGATTGACGAGATAGTGAGAATAATCATAACAGATGTGGAACCTCCTGTGCACTGCCGGTGCGTGCGTCCGAGAAAGGCAGAGTCTCCTGACATGCTTTGTCGATTGCAAACTCGCTAAATGTTAGTGCAAACGAAAGGAGCACGCCAGGGCGCAGAAATTCAATATCGCTGGCTTCGGCACGCTAGTGGCCACTGTGTCGTAACAAGCGATGCGCGTGCTCGGGGCGTGACACGATGACTACTGGTACTATGCGCCATAATTCATTGAATGACCCCCACTGCATTCATCAACGCTTTGGAAACGCTCGAGGCGCTGGTCTGCAGTGCCGAAAGCGCAAGAGCACCCGAGAGAACCTCTAAGCGCAAATCTCCATCCAATCGCAACGCGTGGAATCATGTGCATCAGGTCTGTATGGAGCGCTAACGCGCTGCGGAGCTATCTCGACGTGTCAGTGTTCGGGAATTAGATCGCACATAGAGTCGGGTGGATTTGAGCTTTTTTGGATAATTACGCGTAAGACAATACAACGTAATTTTATTGCCTCCGAATCGAATCTACCTGTCAGAATCAGTTTAGTCATGAAAGCAAGAACGCTATGTGGTTAGCTGATCAGGTTGAACAATCCAATACATTCACTGTCATTCTCGAACAGATGAACGAGGTGGGGAAAGAGGTGGTTTCATACAGACCGCACTGCATTACATGAAGTACATGACGCGCCAACGACAGGGGCAGGTACTACGTGTCCGAGCATCGCACCGCAGGCAGACGGTCCAGAATGCGACTTCGACAGTGTAACTAATGGGCCGAGATGTGGATATGTGAAATCATGCGCGCAGTGTTAATATCAGACATTACAGCAAATTCGTACCTCTTTGACCATTACCCTCACATTTGCTGAAATTGAATTGAAGTGGGTGCCATTTGTCGTTTCTAGCTGCTGAAAGTGCAAATATCCGCCCCATCCCTCGCAATAACACAACCCTCAGATAAACTTGAACAAAGGCTAAATTTTTCATCCTGTATCACTTACAAAATCGTACATCATTGTCAAGGATAGCGCAGAAGTCGCGAGGAAGCTTCCAAGTGAACGTTTCGAAAGGATTCCCTAAACTTTTCGGAACCGAAGACGCGACCGGGCGAGTGTGGGCAGGTATAGGCGTGTTGTCGTAATGCACTGGCATACATGCGCCCGCGTGCCCGACGCATGTACGAAGATCCTAGCCCTCAAGACTTAGCGCACCTGTCTTGGGGGCTCGCGCGCCCCCGGGCGCTGACCTCGAAGTCGTGAGAGCGCGCCGAGCCGTTGCGGATAAATATCCTCTCAGTTGGCTACCATTGGTGGCGAGATTTGGGGTTGTCTCGTTTCCAGGTCAGCGTCGCGAGAGCGCATCGAAAGAACCTGGGTCAGAACTCAAGGACGGTTGTTTCCTTAGCGCGCACTATGTGCAAGCGCTCTCACGACTCGGCAGCCCTGCGGCATGTGGGAGACAGACGCTGCGAGTCGATTATTGTGGATAGTGCGACCCAGATATATGGTCTCACCAGAGGACCCTGAGATGGCGCGAGTGTGGCATGTCGAAATGGACGTCGACTTGAGGTGGTCCTTATACAGCAGTGTTGCCACGTCCTCGAGGCCAAGAGATACACAGATACAAGACGTGTAGAGGTGGTTTAAGAGAATAGAATGTATCTTCAGCTGAGTCAAGCGTTCATAAGCCTCCAAACTCCTGCTTGAGAGCGGAAGAACTGTCTGGAACCGCCTTCGGTATAATAGGGCTGAGGTATCCAGACTCACAGTGCCTCAAGGTGAGCAAATATTAAGATCCGGCTGTTGTGTGTGTGACTGAACAGGCTGAAAATGTGTTGATATGTCAGTGGGAAGAGGAGAAGGCGCGTATGCTACTGTCTCCGACGGGTTCAATTGTGCTGCTCACCGTTGCCAGATTGCCACCCGACTGCCGGGTCGGTGAGTGCGGACCGGAACACTCAGCTTGGTGAGTAAATCTTCAGAACGAGCTCAACGGAATATAGATCGTCAGGGCCGTCGGTTTCTCGCCCCTCTCATCTGCAGGCGGACGGCCCGGGTTACCTGAAAAGAATACACTCCATGCCAACTCAAAACCTACATGGACGCTGCAATGGGGAGTGTTCCTCGGTCGTGCCTATTACCTCTGCATGTCGCTCTGTGCTGCATGTATCCAGAATTCTTGTGGTCTCTCGCCCAAGCCAAATAACTCGTTCGATGGGCCTCAGGGCGACGCTAAGCACCGGTGCATTGCACTCAGGAGTACGCTGGAGATGGACCCTGTCTTGTGTTGACCCTGGGCGGGGATCATCTCCTGTGCGAACACTTTCGCCTTGGTTAACGCTAAGACAACAGAGCTAAATATTTTGTTGACTTGATTGTGTACCACCACGAAGATCTATATGTACATCAGCCTCATGTTCTAATTTCGCATACTCCTGCTATAGGGCTATAGGTGTTCCCACGTGGCTGGTGAGGTCACTGGGCCCATCAGTGTAGCTGTTCTCTTCTGCACATCGGTTGATCTCTGAGCAAAGCCTTCGCTCTAGGTGGGGTGTGAATTGGTCTGTGCTCTCGTCTCACGCGTCATCGTAGCTGTCAGCGCGTGTATAGTGTAATTAGCCCTGTATGTACGTGAAAGCGCCCCGCCCGAGGCAACGCCGCCGTCCTATGACAATTACCAAGCTGTACTGCACATGGCGCTCGCTGTTGAACGAACATGGTGCTGTTGAACATCACCAGCAACCACCAATCGGTTCGTGACTTTCCCATTTCTGAAGCCTGATCGATCGTTTGTTATGACTTGTAGAGTGCCCTCAACCCGGAGGTTACCGGTAAGCACCTGATCGCTCAGACATATTCGGTCTCTCAGGCTGCTGCCTCAGAGCCCATCCCTCGTGACTACTTCCCTTCTAGGAATGTAAAAAGCCATTGGATGGCTTGGTATACCCTGCGTGTATTGAGTGCGCTGTGTATTGCTGTGTATTGAATGACCAAGGTTCTACTCGGCTAGAGAAAAGTTTATGTTGTCCCTTGCTGAAATGAGAACGTATCATGCGCCGAGCACTTCCGTGTGACAACCTGTGTTAACTATCGTATCCTTCGATTTTTGGTTCAAAATTCAGAAGCTGCATGCTCCTTTGTAGGTACCCACCGTGTTGGTAGTGACATGAGCGATTGCAATTTGCCGCCAGGGTCTCTGCGCCCCAGCAGTGAATCATACTGATATGCCGTAGCCCGTAGCCTCCGTTGAACCATGGTCGATATGAGGTGACACCCCCGAAGAAAAGCATTCATACACACTCCTATTCTGTGCTTCCGCTCTGAAGAAACCAGAGGCAGTCCAGTACGCTGGCGTTGTACGGCCCATAGCCTGTTCTCCTCTCTTCGCTCATCACGTGGTACATGGGCGCTTGTGATCACACCGCACAGACAGTCTCAGTTCCTTCACGTCTCCACGACAATCCGACGAAATACGACCATCTTTGGAATTGAGTGTCATCGCCACAAGCGCTGAAGTACGGAGAACTCGTCGCATGTGGAGCCGTACTAATTCCTATGAACGTAGGCATAGCGTTTCGGGAACACAACTACGGTTCTCGGACGTCCGCATCGACCTCCCATCTGGTTTTTACGATGAAGGACCCTCTTGGCGCAGCTTATGGAGGACCTGTTTCTCGCATTCCGTCTGTGCAACGCAGATATATGCTATCCCTGGTCCTATTTGGCTGTGGTCTCACCGCTCTGGGTCTCCGTTGCCCCCGCGTGTGCACTCTGTTCAATGCTCGGCTCACGACCTCGGGAGTGTGCTGGCTCTGGTATCATCCGGTACGTAGTGCTCTCCTTGTATGGGGCGAGTCAGCTTGAGATGCGACCTATTGCGTGTATGCGTGTGACAGCCGTGCATATGTCCATTCTGCCTGGCAAATCCCACGAGCTACCAAATAGCGCAATACGTGTACGGTGTTTGCTTCATTTCTGTCAGACTCGGCAGTTTGGGAAATGGCCTCATCAAGCAGCAGTTGCATCCTGCCGCTTTGAGACCGCGTCCAATACGATCACGGCGGCTGCTCCACAAGCTGACGAGACGATTGCGGTCCCGTGAGCAGTTCGCGAATCACGAGCACACGAGCGCGGTTCATGTGCCCCACAGCAGCTCGTACTTCCGCGGTGCTTCCTGTCGCTGCCGCCTCCTTCCCTCAGCACGCCGAGACGAAAGCGGTCACGCCCCTTCTACGATTCAACAGCACGCATGTTCGCTGCTGATGGAACCTATTCTCTCGGTGTTGAACTCCGTAAGAAGCTGAAACTGTCCTATCGACGTGCAGCTTCGCTCTCTGGCCTGCCGGTACGCATGTGATCATGCTCGGTTCTGGGATCGTATGCAACGTATGAGTACCACATCGAGTTGATGCGCGTTGCGGGTGCAAAACGCTATATAACGTACCTCGACGGTCAGTCGGGAGATCAGCAGCTACTGTGTTTGCCCAGCAAAGAGACACAGCCCAGGGATCGCGTTCCGAGCACCTAGCCTGCACCATTCGATCATCACAGTATGCACCTGGTTCTCGCTGCGTTGATTCCTACCGCTCTCCTCTCCCCCGCATATGCGTCCTTGCTCACATCGTTTCCGCGCCAGACCTCTGATACGTCTGACACGTCCGCGTCGTACAACGACGGCATTCATCTTGCTGTCGGTCCGCAGTGTGGGGTACCCTCTGGAAATTACTCGGATATCAATGTAGGACTGGACCTGCAGTCGTTTGAGACCATTGTCTCGTTCGGGGTAAGTGCGCTCTTGAACATCATCATCTATGGGAAGCCCCTCCAGCATGCTTCGCATAGGATTCCTACACCGACGGCGGTAGAGAAGATGGTGGACCGCTCGCACCCCCAGTTGTCGTGTATCCCAATCCTGAAGCGGGAGGGCGGTCGACAAATGGCAAGGTATGGGTGGAGAACATCGCGGATGACATCGGTGCGCGATTGATGGACTATGCGGTTCGTAGATTCGTACTTGATATAAACGATGTTAGATCGCTGAAACTTTGTGCTTGACCTGTAAAGCAATCTGGGGCTGTCACAGATCTGGCGCTTTGGCCAAGTAACCCTACACCCGCTGACTTTCTTGATCAGAGTCAGTGAGAGTTCTCGGAAATTTGGCTGTCCTAACTCGTGACCTAGTGACAACATTTTTGAACCAATCGAACAATCTCGACCCAGAGACTACGCTTTATACCATATTCTTTGGCATCAAGTAAGTACGCGAGTCGTAGTAGTCGAGTGTTGCTCACGCGCCACACAGCGATTACCAGGCATCTCTTAGTAAGTCGTACAGAACTCAACAATAGCGTGCAATACTAATATTCTCCCGTTAGTCGATGGCGACCACATGCCACAGGCTGCCCAAGTTATTTTGAATCAAATTCAGATCCTTGCGGCGCCTCCAACGAATGCCCGCGCATTCCTGATCACGGACGTATATGGACGTGGCGCACACTCCGCATGGGGCGAGGCGTACAAGCAGTCGATCTACTCAGGGCTCGCCCAATACCATGACGGAACAAACATCTCTGCGCCAATCAACTGGGCCTTCGCAAATTTTGCGCACATCTGGGATGGTGTACTTGATGGCCCGCCAGGGTACCGGGCATTTGGATATACTAACACTAGCGCTTGCACAACGTGCAACGATGACGGGTGTACAATGGTGGGAATGTGTGATGACGCCGAGCACTACTTTTACTGGATCCCTGGGTAAGTGGCGGCAGTGATCGGGATGCTTATAACAGTGCTAAAGCGGTGAATAGGCATCCATCGAAAGAGGGGATGCGAATCATGGCAGACTATGTCGAGGAAGTGCTTGCTCGTTGTACATATGAGTGACCGGTCTAGCTACTCGTGCACTATTCTGTACCGTTGATCTGTCTCAATTACTCTTGTATTGTTCCACTGCATATTCTGCTCCTAATCCCACGTCATGTGGCGGTCCCAGATATGCATGGGACATACATGACGAGGCAGCTCCTAAGGGGCTTCTTAACTGTTCACAGCATGTACCTGAAGTCGGGAGCCCTGTCGCCCATCCGCCTCAACTCCTCCGGAGTGAAGATGATACCATTCTTCTTGGCTTCTAGCTGCGCCTGATCGCGTGAGGCATTGATGCGTCGGTAAAGTAGTACAGTGATCGGGACTGCAATGAACCCGATGCCAACGAACATGAGTTCGATTCCATCTGTGTAAAGAAATTGGCGAGAATTGAGTTGGTATTGTTCATTAAGAACGCACGTCCAAGGATATAGCGCGGTGCATCTTGGCTGCGGTAGATGTTGCTCGCAATAGCACCACCAAAATTCCCGATCCCGATGTGCATGGCCATGCCCACACCTCGCTTGTAATGCCCAGAGAGGTTGTTACCAAGCCTACGCGTATTGTAAGCAATTCAGAAACAGACTGGGCAGTACATACCATGCCACTACACCCGGGAATGCCGCGTAGGAGCCAGCCACAACGAGAAAGGTCCCGAAGTACTTTGGTCCGATAGCCACGTCGGAGATGTTGATTGCGAATCCAACGAGGCACATCACCAGCCCCGCCACAATGAATGGTGAGCGCACCTTCTTCGCATCAGACCAGACAGCGAAGATAATGAGTACGATGGCTGTGTGTATGATGCATTGTCAACAGTACCAAAGGCAAGTCGCATCACGAAGAAAGCAGGGCAGAAAATTGCGTGTAAGAATAAGCACTGTACATGTCGGACAACGAAAGCACGTACTGGCGAAGATGTAAGGAGGGACAGTGAGTAATTGGCTGATTGCAGTGTCGAAACCGAAACTGCATGCCATGAGTCAGAAGGACCAAATCCTGATTATGACCAGACTTACCCGTTGATTATGGACCTATTATAGTGCGCGTCAGACGCAGTGCCAGACAAAACGAGCAATAGTACGTACGGCAAGAACAGAGATATGCCATACACTGAAGATAGGAGAAGTTCAGGGTCAGGACGACTAAAAAAATGCGGAAGAAGCTGACTCACGCGGTGTAATGACGGACATGTACACAAGTATTTGCAGCCATACCTATACCAGCAGGCAAAACATCAATGGAACTGCACCCGTGAATTTGCAATCCAGGGGAAGGGATCGAATGTACCTGCCAATCCGTGAACGCAGACCAGAGGTGGCGCATTTCGAAATGTTCCTCCTCTCCCACGGACGAGTTATCGTACTCTGAGCGGGTGCAATCGACGGAAATTGTTGTGCCATTTTCAGCAAATGGAACCGACACCTTAGGATAGATTCAAACGCACTCTTCCGCCAAATGACATATGCGCGCTCCTCCGGCGTCAAGAACGCTGCAGTCGAAGGGAAGTCGACCAAGACTGGAAATGCCGTTAGTATGAGAACTAGTGTAGTGTCACGGAGAAGCACGCACTGAAAAATGCGATGAAGCCGACGACGACGGTGGCAATCCCTTCTAGAATCTGATGTCCTATGTTAGCAGTCTGGCTCGTGGTAGTGATGATTTAGTAAGGCTTACAAATATCCACGACCATCCAAGCAGTCCAGATGTCCCAGACATGAAGGAGATCCCGAACGCAAGAAGGCCGGAGAATGCACCTAGAGACGGAACTGAGCGGAGGGCGGTATACACGTTCCAGGCCAGACGTACCAGCCACCGTAGCACCGCCATAGAAAATTCCGACACGAAATTGAAGCATGTGTCGTGGATACCACAGTGTCAGGCTGTCACGCTTCATCAGTAATTCTTCGACTCCCGAGGTATGTCAACGTACAAATACACTACACCCGGAAACAGGCCAGCCTCCGTTATGCCGAGGAGGACGCGGAGACCAACGAGTTGCGGGTAACTAGGATTATGAAGCAGGCTAATCAACACATGCAACTCCTCTCTTATAGCACAACGTACTTCTTGACTAGGCCCATCAGTGTCCTGCATCGTGGAGCTCAAGACTCAGATATCAATATGCGGCCATTGAAGGATGGACGCCCACATGATAGTCCCCCACACCAGCTGGGTGTTACGTTGAGCTTCTCAGCGGCTCAAATATTTGAGCATCCACAGCTTACCGTAATAGATGGTAGCCATCTACATTCAAGAGAATTAACATAACGGCATATGCCCTTTTCTCAATCCATGCCTACCTGGACGGTCTGAACTCCTTCAAAACAAGGCTTTGGCGCATTCAGCT
This sequence comes from Gelatoporia subvermispora B, assembly GCA_000320605.2. Lineage (NCBI taxonomy): Eukaryota > Fungi > Basidiomycota > Agaricomycetes > Polyporales > Gelatoporiaceae > Gelatoporia > Gelatoporia subvermispora. Next base: position 120,761 of record KB445797.1, read on the forward strand.
GTGCTGGGTTACAGATTGAATACCAGATGATGCTCACTTGGCTGGGCATTCGAATAGGCAGTATGGCTGGAATACAACTGAATACTTCGCTTATCGGCATTGGCTTCATGAACTCACAATGAAGTACATTGTCTATATTGGACGATGTGCCGTTAAGTCGTTGAGTGATAATCAGGTTTATCTTACTCACCAGCGCGATATTGTACTTGTTACCGGTCAGATCGAGTTGCGTGGTCAGACCCTGTAGTTTGGCATTTCCTGAAGCGTGCGATTGAACAGCATGAACACAAGAAAGTGTTGTGAATATGGCGATAATTATACATACCGATGTTTCCTGCCAAATGATGCAGCATGATGAGATCAGGACTTCAGTGGGTATCGACGATCGTGGTCACCTCTATCTAAGAATGAGCACAAATACATTATCGCTGCATCAGGCATTGTCAGGTCTCTTTCGACGCCATATTCCAAACGGAACATGTGGTACTTACTCACGATGGGCATGATGCGCATGTCAATTTTGCGCCACAATTTCCGCTCTTGCTCTGGTGTCAACATCGGGGGAGGAGGCAAAGTCGAATCCCCTCCGTAGTCGAGCGCCGCCTTCTCTGTATCGGCAGACTCAGTCACCTCAATCGGGCCCTTCTCAACGCTACCGCTGGCAGAGTCGCTGTCTCGTTGCGAAGTCATGACGCCGCAGTTTCAGAAGCAGCAGAGAAAGGCGCGTGGACAGGGAGCAGCGAGCCCCTGTCCACGCACCCCCCTCAGTTGCGAATTTATAGAGCGGCGTGTTCAGACGATGTTCAGATAAGACGGAGCAGAGCACGCCAGATCCGTCAAACTACTCAAGTGTGGGAGAGAACGGAGTACTATAGTGTTGACCCGGTCTGGAAAATGCCACCCACGAAGTCCAATATTAGTATATAGCTCTCATGTTGTGCGTGCAGCCGGTCCCGAGGCTGCGGCACTACGAGCCCGGACTTCTGATCACTCGAGTGGTTGTACACATTTAAAGGGCGAGAAACATGGGTTGCGACGGAGTACCAACCCTGAAAACCGAGTTCGACGGTCAAGGCAAGATAAATAGAGTGTTGACAGTAGAAGAACTTCTACTTTCCACAGAGGGGCAACGTGACCTCGATTTGACTAGCAACCCTCGGGCACCGGGCGCGCATGGTCATGGGAACGTTGCCCAGAAGATTTGCAGACGTGAAGGAGCCGGCAGTCCGTGTAGGCCCAATAGTATGCAATATGCGGTGCACATTCGACGGAGCGGATGTAATCCAAAGTTGCGGTGTGGACGAGGATGCGTTGCATGAGAGACTACGGCTCCGAGGCTCTGGATGTTCCCAAGCTGCCTGACATCTTCAGACGCCCAGACCTACCACGCGGAAGAACGAGACGTTAGCGCCACAAGCGCGTTTGACGCGTCGCGTCGCGCTTGTCGGGGAGACTGGATTCTAGTCACTGGGACGAGGCATCGGGTAATCAGATGGAGAGGTCAGCGTTTGTCCAAAGTGCAACGGTACACAGCTATCGATTACGCCTTCCACACGCTCTTAATCATATCCGCACACTTCTCCGCAACCGCCACCACTGGCGCCTGCAAATGCGTCGCTGGCACATCCGGAAATATACTCGCATCGCAAGCCCTCAACCCTCTCACCCCGTGCACCCTGAGCTCATCATCCACCACGCCTGGCGCGCGGGGATCCTCCTCGGGAGCCATCCTGCACGTGCTACTATAGTGCAAATATGAGCCCGCCCATAACGCGATGTGCGCGTCGAGCACGGCGTCATCCAGGCCCGCGGGCACATGCACGTCGGTCAGGGAGTAGCCCAGAGAGCGCATCTGGCACGCAAGTGCAGCGGCGAGGCGCAGGCCCGAGCGCAGCACGGTGCGGTCCCGTGGCGAAGTGAGATAGGACATGGTGCAAAGAGGCTGGGAGAAAGGGTCGGAGGAAGAGAGACGCACTGTCCCGCTGGATTCGAGCCGGAGGACTGCGACGAGCAAGCAGAGTCCACCTTTGGATTGGTCGTACTCGGGGCAGCGCGGGTCGACGATGGCGCTCTGGAGGAAGATAGGTCAGACGTGACGTGAGTAGTGGAGAGATTGAGAGATTGGTTGGCATACCTGCATGATCTCGATCTCTGGGATGTTCGAGGGGCTGAGGGCGTCCTTCTCCTTCTCCGCAAATGGCTTCTGGGCACATGTCTCATCAAGCAGCTCGGGACGTGTCAGAACGCATGCTTCCACCAGGGACGAGGTCAGCCATCCTTCCCCGTGTACGAGGTATTTGTACAGATGCGTGAGGAGCATGAGTGGCCGCTTGATAAGACCCAGCGTGCAATGCTCCATAGGGCAGTTGAAGTCAAATTGAACGCCTACATGGTCTTGCTGTTGATTAAGCCCGGATGGATGACTATGTCAATGAGGTGCGTGGGGCATGAGCTGAACTACGAACCAAATGACTCCCCACACCGGGCATGTTACGGATCACGGGTATCCCAACCTCCTTCAGGTGTTCCTCGGGCCCAAGACCGCTGAATTGTTTGATCAGTCCATCGTATGACAGATCGGCCGTCTCTAGTCATACCTAAGCAGCAGGATCTGAGGTGAGCGCAGAGCGCCAGCCGAGATCACAACCTCCCGTTTGGCCTTCACGAAAATACTTGACGAGCCTAGTTGTATATTCTGCACAACAACCCCACTGGCGCGCAGTTCCTCATCACCATCGCGTTCAATCTCAATATTGCGAACAATGGAGTTCGTGCAGATATGCAAACTTTGCGCGTGTGCCATTGCGAACTCTTTTGGCAAGAACGCCCTGAACGTGCTATTACGTTGGCCTGTAACATCAAGCGTCTGGTGAATGCGGAAACAACCGGAGGTGGGTAACGATGGGTCATTTACATCCGTCGCAGGAGCGAAGCCGAGTCTCTCGGCGGCATGCGTTAGGCTGCCAAACAGTCAGTCCAATGCTCGATGTTATTCGGGATGCGCGAGCTTACAAAGTATACGAGGGAGACAGGAATTCTTGTCCTGGTGTCCGTATTTGCCAAAGACCTGACTCAACGTGAGCTGACAAGATGTGTGTTGTCGTCAAGATAGCGCACCTTTGCTCCCATAGTGAGCCTTTGTGGCTGGATTGCACAGGCACTCCGCCTTATCAAAGTATGGCAACAAGTCATCCCACCCTCAGCCCTTCCGGCCCGCCTCTTTCCACGCATTGTACTCCCCCGGAGTCCCGCGCGCGTACTGCGAGAGGACGGGAGAGTGTTTCCGGTCGGACCAGTGGTGAGTGGAGAGGAGCGGGCAGCGGTGTAGGAAGGAGTCGCCCGCGTCGCCGCGCTCAACCAGGAGAACAGTGGCGTCGTGGTCCTCCGCAAGGCGACGCGCTAGCACGCAGCCTGCCGTTCCTCCTGTGTGAGATTCGTTAAGACTGGATTGAACTGGAGGACAATTGGAGGATATACCTCCAACGATGATGTAGTCATAATCAGCCCGGAGCTGCGTCGATGACCGCTGGGGGTAGGGTGTATCGAACGGCCACATCAAGAGTAAAGTTAGGAGACCAGAGACAAGACATTTCCGTTCATCGTACTATTTACGTGGGTGCAGTTTCAGGGGTGGCGGGGTGCCCTCACATAATTTACCGTCGTGATTCGGCTTCGGATCAATGTGAGGTAGGAGGACTGTGTCGTGCAACCGGACGTCGCGCTAGTCGTGTTCTGAGCCAGGAACTTTGAGAAGACGAGACATGCCCGGAGTTAAGCAGCGTGATGGAGATGTGAAAGCGGCTTGCTACCTTTTGCTACCCCGAAAGTGATTCTGCGGTAGGAGAGTTGTATCTCTGCAGTTTCTGCGACCGGAGACCAGCTGCGGCGTCTCGGCACTCCCTGGCCCGTGCCGGATGCCGTGCATGCCGGGTCTCGCCGACGCCGACGGTTGCCGGACTTCGAGCTCGTCGAGCCTGACTGCTTTCAAGAGAATTGGTTTGCCTCGCGATTATTCTTTCCTTTATCCTCGGCTTCAGTGACATAGCAGCTTTCGCGACTCTCTATACTCACCATCTCTACTTTTCTACGTTGTCTCTTAGGACGAAGCTGGTGTGCGAAAGGCACATCAAAGAAGGACGACTACTGCGCCTCGGTGTTTCAGTCAACTCTATGGCGTAGTAGATGCCAACAATGCAGCTGGACAGAGCCGCCATCGCTATTATTCGGAGCTGACCTGATAGGGTATAGTTTGGTATAGTCTCATCGATGTTGGCCGTGTTGCTTCTAGTACCCCAAGTGCCACCACTGGACGAGCGTGGGGAAAGCACAAGCACGCGCAACATCCGCAAGGACCCTAGGACGCGCACCCCTTTTACACCAATTTACATATATCCAACTAGTGACCAAGAGGACTCCAACATCCCGTTCTTCAGACTCTAACCACCACGATGAGCATGAGGAGGCAACACCTGTTCCGTGAGTTTCCACCGTGGGCATCCCAACGCAGTAAGCTCACGCCTCCCAGAGGATTTCATGGACGTCCTTGACCCCTCAACCATAGTCATCCCCTCCGCCTCGGGTGAGTTTGTCCGCGGCGCGCTCCGCGAGGACGGCGACGCGCCCCAGGAGGACGCCGCGCCAGAGGCCGAGCCGGGCACGCTGCTCGAGGTCAAGCACCTACACGAGACGCTCGACAAGTTCAAGAGCGAGTGGATCGCGAAGCCCGCGCCCGCGGAGGACGTCGAGGAGTCGCCGGACCGCTCCAAGTGGGCCGCGTACGCGTTCACGGTCATCCGCCGGTTCAACCCGGTGAACGCGCAGGGCACGCTGCACAACGTCACGACAACGCTCCAGATCAACAGCAAGGAGCTCGTCAAGGTCGGACAGGAGGCGATCGGGCAGGTGCCGGGCATCTCGTGGACGGCGCGTCCGCTCCGGGTGAGTTTGCGGCGGGCGTCCTTTTCGCGTCCTCTGCTGTTTGCTGATAGGTCGCACGCGTACACGCAGGTCGACCCGCAGATGCTGCTCGCGCGGCTGCCCGAGGTGGCCGAGTACCGGAAGAATCTGACGACGGAGCTCGAGGAGACCCCCTCAGCCGAGCGCGACGCGTCGCCGGTGGGCACGACGCTCGCGCACGTGGACCACCTGCTCGACTACCTGACGCGGGAGCACGCGCGCACGCTCGAGACGCTCTCGTCGCTGCTCGCGCACGGCGAGATCACGTTCGACCTGCTCTGGGCGATCTTCGTCCCGCGCAAGACGCTGCTGTACACGCTCTGCCCCGCGTCGGGCGAACCGCGGGCGGTGCGGCTGCTGAACGCGGAGCGCTGCCAGCAGCTCGGCGGGTCCGGCGTCGTCTCCGCGTCGCACGACCCGACGTCGTTCCTGCTCGGCGTCCCGCCGCACGGGGAGCAGGGCACGCAGAACGCGCAGTACCTCTGGCGGCTCACGGTCGAGTACGTCGAGGTCGATGTCGGCGCGCGCGGCCGCCGGCTGCGCCAGCACGAGAAGGACCCCGGGCCGGAGCCGATCCAGTATGAGGACCCGTCCGCGCCCCCGCAGTATGGCTACGCGAACCTCGGGAGCGTGCTGGACATCCAGATGTTCAAGGGCGCGAAGAAGATTGCGGACCTGCCCATATACCCCATCCAGTACTACGCAGGGCCAGACGGTGTGGACGGCCTCAAGAAGCGGCTGATCGCGCGCGGGAAGAAGTGGATGGAGATGGCGGGCGGGATGCACCATGTCAACTATCGCGGGATCGCTGTGCGGTGGAAGCCAGATATCTCGACTTACATCAAGTACAGCGTGAGTGTGCTCGCCGCATGCGTCGTGTTCAGAGTTCAGTGGCTGAGCTTTTCACGGCTACTAGATCAACTCCCGTATCATGATCGACAGAAGTGAGTGCTTTGGTCTTGACACGCGTCTATCTGCTCAATTGCACCGTGACATAGAGCTGTTTGCGAGCATGAACCCCAACTACGTATGGATGAACACGGTTACGAAGACGCTATCTGGGCAAGAGATAGACAGACACGCCCTACGCACGAACCTGTCGCCCTCCTCAGACAAGCAGAACCAACTCACAGACGACGAGCTCCTACTTACCACTCCGCTCGTCTACGGATTCAGCCTGGGCGACAAGCAATGGTGTATGTCCTGGTTGTCTTCTTTGTAATGTAATATTACTCACGCTGACTTCGCTTTCGTAGTAGAATTTGCCATAGAGCACGTAGACCCCATCGTCTGGAACGATGACGCGTTCGAGAACCTTGTGATACCCAAAGAACACAAGATCGTCTTGAAGATGCTTGTAGAGAACCACGAGAGCGACAACTCGGCCAAGTTCGATGACTTTGTCTCAGGCAAGGGTTTGGGCCTTGTGGTCAACCTCTTTGGCAATCCGGGGACTGGTACGTGCATCCCTATTTGAGCGAGGGTGGTACTCACTATCTCCCAGGCAAGAGTCTTACTGCTGAAGCTATGAGCGAATGTGAGTAATCAGTCCGGCAAAGGCGTATGTGTATAGTTGACACGGAGATCCTCCTCTATCAGGTCTGCGAAGTTCGTTGTCTCGATGAGCGTATTTAAGCATTGAACCCTCATCTCGATCCTACAGAGCCGCTATACGTGGTTGGCGCAGCAGACCTCGGCACCACTGCCGATTCACTAGATGCACGCCTGACAACCATCTTCAGGATGACAGCCGTGTGGAACTCCGTTGTCCTCATAGATGAGGCGGACGTCTTCCTGGAGGAGCGTTCGCTCTACGACATCCATCGCAACGCCATGGTCGCCGTCTTCCTGCGGCAACTCGAGTGCGCACCTTGCATGACCATACATCCCCTTGCCTCTACTGACTTCTCCCCCTGCCTCACAGGCACTTCCGCGGCATCCTCTTCCTGACGACGAACCGCGTGAAGGTGTTCGACGAGGCGTTCCAGTCGCGCATCCACGTCTCCCTGCGGTACCAGGACCTCACCCCAGACGCGAAGCGCCACATCTGGCGCGCGTTCATGCTCAAGGTCAACACGAGCCTTCCGGACGGCGGCCTCACTAGTGAGCAGCTACGCGAGCTCGGCGAGAAGAAGATCAACGGGCGTCAGATCAAGAACGTCGTGAAAACGGCAAGCGGGCTCGCGGCTGGGGAAAAGCAGGAGCTCGGGTATCGCCATATCGTCCGCGTGTTGGACTTGATGGAGGAGTTCGACATTCAGTATGTGTCCTGGCTTCTATCGTGCCTCCGTTCGCTAATTATGTTACTTGCAGCCACTCCATGTACCAGTAAAGCCGTGTACTACCTATCCTGTACAATAATCACTCTTAGGACCCTAGACATTCAATCACAATGCTGTCTTAATATGTTGTTGCGAACACCCAGGAGACTGTCGTGCGCTTTGCAGGCAAGTCAAAGATCACTTTTGGAAGGTCTGCAGGTGGAATTCTACACATCACGTATCATCAGGGCACGACCTCGCACGTGCCGACGTTCTTCCGATAAGAATTTTCCTATCCATAATGACTGTTCCAGACCAAGTGCAAGCATGCGCCTCAAGTCGGCATTTCAAGGTCTCGCGATGCCCTTCGCGCCATCTAACGCCGTATGCGGTCCGTCGGAGAAGTACGTTTTGCGCACGTGCCGCACCTCGCTCGGTCGCATAGCACTTCTTTTGACGACACAAGGTCGGGTCGCAGCATCGCGCCCGGTCATGTGCCAGTCACTCGCAGCGTCCTTGACGGCTTCGAAGCGAGACCATGAAGTGCTGTCTGGTGCGTTTCTGATGAGTCCAGGGTGCGAGGGTTTAAATACGCGAGGTACGCAGGTCGTGATGGCAGGTTGCAGCAATGCTCTCCCTCCGAGTGCGGCATGTCTTGGCGTGCCTGGTGCTTTGTGGCGTTGTTACTGGTCCTCTGACAGCCGGGGCGTCACCTTTGTCTGAAGCTGAAGTCGCGAACGCAACTAGCTCTGTGTTCATTCCTGATCCGGCCAGTCTCGTCAATCTGTTCATAGGAACCACGAATGGTGGACATGTATTCCCCGGTGCGGATGATACCTAAGTTTCGTGTTGCCCTTCGGTGTTCATGGAGACTTCTAAGGCGCTACTCTGCCGCACGGCATGGCCAAAGTTGGCATGGACACGGACTCTCCAGGCAATGTGCATCGACTCGTCTGCATTCATTACAAGTAGCCGCTGACGTTACCCCCAAATAGCAAGCCGGATATGACGCAGACCCACAATTTAACGTTACCGGATTCTCGCAGCTGCATGACGACGGCACCGGCGGGGTATGTTAGATAACTAGTTGTATGAGCGAATCACAATTTACGGGCCGCATCGTTTGCAGGGAGTGTCACTTTCGATATTCAAGGTGTTTCCTCTTGCGTCGTGTGGGGACACGGATGAGTTTGAGACATGTGCTACATCGCTTAATGGCCGAAAGACATTGAGGAAAGTGTTGGCCGACGGTACGTGAACTCAGCACAGGTTGCTTCAAGAGATTGATCGCTTTACAAAGGGTCTGCGGACGATGCTGGGGAACCTGGATACTTCTCCACCAATCTGGTACGTCAAAGCCCCCGTTCAAGCGGAAAACACCCTCCTTTTTCGTGTCTCATTTGACCATATGTCCGATACCGCACCTATGTCATCTAGTCGACCGACATACGAGTCGAATTGACTGCCACTCGGCGAACAGCGCTTCATAGGTGAGTGTACTCCATCGAGACATCGGACTATCTCCAACCAGATCCGTCGTGTAGGTACACGTTCCCTAACAGCGCCGTGCACCCCAGGCTCGTCATCGATATCACAGATGACGGGCAGCAAAGCATGACAGAGCCAGAATTAAGCATAGACCCAACTAGTGGCAGAGTCACAGGTCTGCGTTGATCGATCGATCGCTGATTGTCGCTCCCTTGTATTCACATCTTCGCTGTTTAGGTGGATCATCGTTCGAAGCGTCCTTCGGCCCAGGGCGATATCGAGCGTATACATGTGTAGACTTTCAGGGAGAAGGATTTACGCTGGTACAAGCCGTTCAAGACTGTTGTATAGGGAGCGGAATTCATGCTGAATTGACGTCTGTGTTAGGGCCAACCAACAGAACATGGTACCTGGCTCCAGGATGCGCCCATATTGCAGAGCGTTAATCTTCACCAGCAATACGTTAGTAAGTGATTACTGCCATAAGGACATGATGATCTGTGGTCCCAACGCTTCATCCGCGACTACAGGCTTCCTCAATCAGTTAGGTGCCTTGCTTACCTTTACTCCGAATTCTAATGGTGAGCAAACGCGCGCGACCAATTCAGGAGGACAACGGTTCACAATTGACATAGGCACCACGACCATTCTCGTGCGTGTGGGGATGTCATTTATCTCGGCTGAGCAAGCCTGCTCCAATGCCGAAGAAGAGATACCTGACTTCGACTTCGCCACCGTTCAGTCCAATGCGCGGAACGAGTGGAACGAACTCCTTGGACGAATCCAGGTCGATCCGCAGGGTGTCGACGCGGAAACTGTTTCGCTCTTCTACAGTTCCCTCTACAGAACACATATATCTCCCGCAGATTGTGCGTCCGTTCGTATGGTAATGGCTATGCTATGTCTCGCAGCTGACGCTTTTATTGACAGATACGGGAGAGAACCCCAAGTGGAACTCTACAGAGCCTTACTATGATTCGTTCTATTGCAATGTATGCATTTCTGCACACTCTACCAGCTGAGGGCTGATCTGACGCCAGTGGGACACATTCCGTACACTGTACCCTCTCATGTCGCTTCATGATGGCGCCAACTTCGCGAGAATTGTGCGAGGCATGATCAACATTCAACAACATGAAGGTGCCCAGTCTTATTCCCGGTTTCGGACAATTGTCTGACTAGCTATGCTTTAGGATGGCTGCCAGAATGCCGAGGCGCTACTGCAAAGCAGTATATTCAGGGCGGAAGCAGTGGGTGTAGTTAGCATGACTGTCGACGAAGCATGTTACTGATAACCCGGCCATAGATGGCGACCCGATATTGGGAGAATTCTTTGTCAAGTACGCACTCCTCGTTTTCACAGCTAAGTTGGCAAGACATGGATATCCGAGCATCACAGGTTCTCTGAACAAGCTGCTTCCTTGAACGTCTCCGCAGAAGATCTATATGCAGCGTTACTGGCTGATGCAGAAGACCAATCGCCGAATTGGGATCTCGAAGGGCGTCAGGCTAACATTTGGAAATCGCTCGGTCAGCGGAGTGTTGTAGTTCTTCCAACGTCAATCTCATATCGTACACAGGATGGATTCCGTCGGATGTCTGGGAGTCAAGTGGTACCAATACTAAGCAAGTCTCGAGGACGCTAGAAGTGAGGAAATCCCTAGTTCGCCGAACTCAAAGTTGACCGATTGCTTCAGTATGCTTTCGGAGATTTCGCCATTTCGCAGGTTGCGAAGCTCATGGGACAAACGAGCGACGGTCTAAAGGTAAATTCTCAAGTGGCTGCATCTGTCCACAGAGGTTCACGCACTTGTGCCAAAGTACGCGAAGCGCGCAGGCAATTTCATAAACGTTTGGAACCCAAATACCACTGTTCCAGGACGGCCAGATATCGTAGGAATGATGCAGGTTTGTGTGAGTCGATTGTATAGCGAATCTTCAGTAACGATACCTCTAGCCACGGTTCGCAAATGGCACGTTCAACTTCACAGACCCAAGGCACTGCAGCGTAAATGATCCGCTTCAGTCGACGTGTTTCCTGGATGCTCGGAACAAAGATGGCTTTTACGAGAGCTCTCCGATAGTGGTACGCCTAGATCCGTCCCTGAACCATGTTATCTTACGCTCAAAATCACTTGTAGTATTCTCAGGTGAGGTGAACGCGAGGGACAAGGAGACTAGTTGCACTAACCAAGGCACTATAGTTTGTACCTCAAGACACGGCCAAACTGATAGAGCTTCAAGGTGGATCAGAGAAATTCATCTCGCGATTGGACTTCATTTTCGATGAGGTACGTCTTCACGCGTCGCGAGTACCTCTTTATATGGCTCAAAGCTTAATGCGACAGCACTACTTTGACGAGACGGATGAGCCATCACAGCAAATTCCCTTCATGTACCATTACGCCAATGCACCAGGACGCAGCATTCAGACGTCGAGGCAGGTCATTTCGCAATTCTTCAATACTTCTGTGAACGGACTCCCTGGCAACGACGGTATGTGCCGCGTCGTTATGCCGAGTTATTTCGATCCTGAGATGAGCCTTGGCACAGATTCAGGCGCTATGGGTAGTTATGTTGCGTTCTACCTTGCTGGACTGTATCCAGTGCCCGCGACGCAGCAGTACCTCCTAGGTTCTCCGTGGTTCCCCCAGATCTCGTTCCACAACCCGACACTCGGAACGACCACAACGATCATAGCGAATGGCTTCCGTGGAAACCCCGTAAACGGAACCGGTGGAAATGTCTTTGTCAAGGTGTGTTACCAGTGGATTTGTTAGGTGGACGTCCTCAACTAAAGAGTACACGTCTCAGAGCGTGAAGATCGATGGTGAAACGTCGAAGTCAAACTGCTTCTTGGAGTGGGACGTCTTCAAAAAGGGATCAACGATTGAGTTGGAGCTAACGGATGATATTAACGTTACGTGCGGAGAGGGCGAGGGCGCGCTTCCACCCTCGCTGTCGACAGGAGGCTTCGATTAATACAAGATTCCGCTGAATTGCCAAGAGATAAATGCTCATAGCGAAAACCCATCTACTGGTACAGCAGGTAGCTTTCACTCCGAAGCAGTGGCTGGTCACGCGATGTCTCGTTGGTATGTGTATGGACAGTCCGAATATCATCAAAGTGGTGAGCGCGCCAAAGGACCCGCAGACATGTCAGCTGAGCCCGGACATGTCCGATCTTCGTCCGGGCCGGCCTGTCTCCGGGATCAGCTCCATGTCTATGTGGGGTGATATCACCTCTAGACCTTAGTGACATTGGAAATCAAGTGCTCGAGCTTCGCATCTAGTGCCTCTGCCGCAAGACGAAGCTCTGTATCTACCTGCCCGTGCATACCAGGTGCAATAACCGAGGAGGGGAGGTCATACACAACACGCGTGCCAGTTATTCCCGAGTCATTCTCGAGCACGAGAATACGGAGCGGAACGTGCAGGGCGGTGGAAAACGAGTGGCGTAACATAGTGTATGCGATGAGCGGATTGCCGATAGTATAGAGGATGAGTTTGGGGATTGGAGAAGGGTGAACAGGTTCAGAGTTGGGGGGACTCTTGGTGTAGGTTCTCATCCAAGGGTGATGCTGGATCGCAGTGAAGAACCTGGGCAGGTACCAGGATGAGTACGCTACTTGCCGAATTTGTGGTGCATGAATAATCAAGTACGTACATAAAGTCGTTACCCTGGGTGATCTCATGTATACCCTGTTCAATTTCTTCTCGTGTTTGTGAGCGGCGTAAGAGATCGAAGAGGGCAGGTCCGCCCGCACTGCGATGCAGCTCGTTATCAAGGCGTGCGACAACCGTGTCGATGTGGAGCGAACTCTCGAATACGACACGCGTTGTGGTGAACTCGAAGGTTTTCTTTGACATGGTGATGGTTGGAGAAGCGCTCTGAACAATGTCGTACTTGCAATGCGCGATATGTGCAGTGTGTGAAGAGGCCTAAGTGCTAAGCTTCCTGAGTCCTGTCATTGCGCAGCAGACGATGGTCTACGTTGGCTCAGTATGGGAGCGTGTGAGTTAAATGTCTCGGAGATCAGCGATAATCTGTCTCAACCGTCGGAGTTATCGGAGCTTTGCGGCCCTTGCCCAGAAGAGCTGGAAGGTCTTCAAGATGTCCGAGAGCGGAAGGCAGGATGAGCAGCGGAGCAGATTTTCATGCTCAAAGACGGAGTGGGACACGCGAGGCGGAGAAACGCGACATCAGAGGATGGAAGATGACAGAAGATGATGTCGCCGCTGACACCGCGGCAGGTCTCTGTCATAGACTAGGCCTCTGTGAATGGTGGCGTGCAGTAGAATGAAGTCTCGTATGTCTTTTCAATGCTATGACTTGAGTAGCGGGATGGAGGTACCTGCGGGAAGATGATCAGAATGCTAGGACGTCAGGCACGGCGTCGTGGCTAGTGATCGGCGTGTCAATTCATGCAATGCTCCGTACAGGCATCGAGGACTCTGATTAAGTTAAATCTATCACTCAATCAAAGAGCAGAAACGCGGCTTCAGAAGAGCAAAAGGTAACTTGATGTTGAATCGACACTTTTTCAAGGAGGCAGGAACGCAGGCAGAAGCACGAGAGGGGTAGGAAAAAAGTGACAAGAGTGGGATTTGAACCCACGCCAGGATACCCTGATGAGAAGACCTGAACCTGCAGTTGCAGGCAAGCTTGCGCTTGAGTCACACGCCTTGGACCGCTCGGCCATCTTGCCATGTCACTGTGCGCATGACGTTCCACCTCGGTGTGTGGAAAGGATGTTCGACGCTAGGCGTTTCCCATGTCCGATCCGAGACGTCGCTCAGTTTCTCGGTCCTCGAGAATGAGGGAACGTCGAACTGACAGCGGCACTTGGGCGGCTGCCCGTACCTCGGAGGTCGGATGTGATTGTCGTCGGCCAGGAACTGCAACAACATGTAAATGTCAAGATGGAGGTCAAGGCCCGCGTTCTCGACCAAAGAGGGCAACCTGATAATCGGATTGCCCGGAAACGTGCGTCATAGCCCGCCTTATAGCAACTCGTCTTCGCTGGCACTCGTCTCGCGCTCCTTACCCTCCACCATCCACCATGTCCTACCAGATCAAAGAGATTCAGACGAAGCCTTATGATGGCCAGAAGCCTGGTACGTCAGGTCTTAGGAAACGGTGAGCTTTGATTCCGTCACGTCGGGGCACCGAGGTGGAGCGTTCAGCGATATTGACGATGGCGGCACTTCAGGGTGAAGGTCTTCCAGCAGGAGGTACGTGCTGTACCATGTTCTTCATGAATACTGTTGATCACGTTCTTTGATCTTGTGTTGTACAGCACTACACGGAGAACTTCGTCCAAGCCATCTTTGACTCTATCGAGCCCAAGGGCGCGACCCTCGTCATCGGTGGTGACGGCCGCTTCTTCTCTCCAGAGGCCGTACAGACCATCCTCAAGATCGGCTCTGCCAACGGCGTCGCAAAGTTCATCATCGGCCAGAACGGCATCCTCTCCACCCCCGCCGCCTCCAACGTCATCCGCAAGTACAAGGCGTACGGCGGTATCCTCCTCACCGCGTCCCACAACCCCGGTGGTCCCAACAACGACTTTGGCATCAAGTACAACGTGTCGAATGGCGGCCCAGCACCCGAGAACGTCACCAACAAGATCTACGAGCGCACCAAGACCATCTCCACGTACAAGGTCATCGAGCTCCCGCCGGTCGACCTCTCGCAGATCGGCTCCTTCACCTACGGCCCGTCCCAGGTCGACATCATCGACTCGGTCGCGGACTACGTCGTGCTGCTCAAGTCCATCTTCGACTTCCCGCTCATCCAGTCCTTCCTCCAGAAGAACGCGGGCTCGTTCAAGGTCCTCTTCGACGGCATGCACGGCGTCACGGGCCCGTACGGCCGCGCGATCTTCGTGACCGAGCTCGGCCTGCCTGAATCGTCGGTCCAGAACGCAGTGCCGCTGCCCGACTTCGGCGGCGGACACCCGGACCCGAACCTCACGTACGCACACGAGCTCGTTGAGCGTGTCGAGGCAGACGGCATCCACTTTGGTGCAGCAAGCGACGGTGATGGCGATCGCAACATGATCTACGGCAAGGGCGCCTTCGTCACGCCCAGCGACTCCGTTGCAATCATCGCCGACTGGGCCGCGGAGGCGATCCCGTACTTCCGTGAGGGTGGCGTTAAGGGTCTTGCGCGCAGTATGCCCACGAGCGCGCAGATCGACTATGTTGCGAAGAAGAAGGGTATCGAGTGCCATGTTGTCCCTACCGGTGAGTCGATCATGTCGATCCCACATAAATATGACGTGGTGCTGATGCATCTGCAGGCTGGAAGTTCTTTGGCAACTTGATGGATGCAGGACGGCTTTCTGTCTGCGGTGAGGAGTCGTTTGGTACGGGATCGGACCACATCCGGGAGAAGGACGGTGTCTGGGCGGTCGTCGGTGCGCGTCCTTCTTATCTCATTGGCCTAGGTGGTGTGCTTACACGCATACGCGACAGCATGGCTGAACATCCTCGCATACGCGAATACGCAGTCGCCTGGTGAGCTCATCGGCATCGGGGAGCTCCTGCAGAAGCACTACGCCGTGTACGGCCGATCGTTCTTCTCGCGGTACGACTACGAGGAGGTCTCGTCCGAAGGCGCACAGAAGCTCGTCGACACGCTCAACGCGCACATCGCGTCTGGCGACCTCGCCGGCACGACGCATGCGTCGCCAAGCACCGGCCAGTCCTTCGTCGTGCGCGATGCGTACAACTTCGACTACACGGACCCCATCGACGGCAGCGTGTCGAAGAACCAGGGCCAGGTCGTCCGCTTCCAGGACGGCAGCCGCGTTGTGTTCCGCCTGAGCGGGACGGGTAGCCAGGGTGCGACGGTGCGGATGTACGTCGAGCGATACGTCCCGCCGGAGAAGGGCGTGGCGGAGCTTAACAAGACAACGGCGGAGGGCTTGACCGGCCTGATCGAGGTTGCGTTGGAGCTCAGCAAGCTGAAGGAGTTCTTGGGCCGCGAGAAGCCGACCGTCATCACGTAGGCGGTGTCCTGGGATTCGGAAGAGAGGAATAGAAAAGAAGTCAAGTGAAGTAATTGGGACGTTTATACGAGTAACCTTGCCAGAGTGATGTGCTCCGCTGACGCATTGACGGTAGTAATGTAAATCCAAATGTTCATGAATCTATCATTAGTTCAGGATAGACCACAAAACATTGTGTTCACCCGCGAACTCCGCGATCTGTGGTTGTACAGAGGCATCTCTCGTTTCTGACATTCACGCACCTCTCACTGCGCGCTCAATGATTGGTAGCTGAGCGCCGGGCGACAGCCGAGAATGGAGGTAAACAGCGGGATACTGACTTCCACGTACATAGCTGACAACCGGGGCTGAACTTGTGCAAGACAACCTTGAACATGTCAAGAACGGGTCTTATATGTGCGCAATCTCGTAGAACCCCATCGGCGCGCAATAAGAGCTGTCTATTCCAGGGAAGAGGTCGACCATAAGGAGGAAGATTACAGTGCCATCAATCCCATCACAGATGAGGCTAGAGTGTCCCGTCGGCGAGCGGTGGCTACTTCCGGGTGACAACGGTGGCTCCTAGGCGAATATTTCTCACCGCCTGTGCTCAAGTGCTATCATTGGACTGTCCAGATCAGCGCTCAGCCTCCTGTTAAATTGCATACCACAGTGCTGAGCTGTTCTTCAGGTCAAACTGTTCGCGACTGCAAGGCCAACAATGACCGGGATCGAGCGGGAGCGCAACTGTTCCCGCGTTCTATAGCTTAGTACGCACGCAGCGACCATGTTCACTCGGAATTCCTCAACGCTATTTCCCCGATGCGCAGCCGTTCGAATTCGCTCACGGTATGTAGACCGGGGGTAGCTGCTGCTTACGTCGACTTCGATGGCGCGTGCAGCCTTCAGCGCCCTCAGTGATGGCTTGATGCCTTGAAGATCTCTGTCGGCCGATTTTGACAGATGAGTGCGGTAAATGACCTATCACGCTGTGCGCTAATTCCCATGTCTGCCACTGGGGTGTCATTCAAGGCTAGAGTTTGTATACAAGGTATCCCTGGTGATACCAGACGTCCAGCTCTCCTTCTCGTTCCCTCGTCTCCCGACCAGCGTTCACACTCTTTGACTCTCGCTCGCTCGTTTAACTTCTGTTAAGACGCTGGTCGATTATTTATCACCATCTCTAAAAGTCCTCTATGGCCAATAGAGACATCTACGGACACACACTCTTGAACACTCGATCCTCGTAAGTGGGATGGATTCCTTTCGCAAGTCAGTCAAATCACCTTGAACTCACATCTCTCTGTAGGCCGGCCGAAAACGTACAGTCCTCGCAACCACTCAATACTCATATCAGCGCTGGAGCTGCAGTCGGGATCGTCATCGGCGCGCTCGCCGCACTCTCACTCATTACGCTCCTCGTCATTTACACCTACCGACGGCGCGCGCGCCTGCAGATCCTGCGACACGTCGACGCCGTGACCATCGTTAAACCGAGCCATAAGGCTGCGATGCATCTCGACCTCAACGCCGCGCACCCGGTCGACGAGGAGAAAAGCCTCGGGCTCCCGGGAGACTGGGGAACCCCCACACCCCGCTGGGGCGGCACCCGCGGGTTCCTTGTGGCGCCCTCCCCATACGTGCCCTCGGACAGCGTGTCGGAGATGTCCTATCCCTATTCGTACAACCCACCCTCGGTCGACACCCCACTCTCGCGCCCGTCCAGCGCATTTTTACGCGGCAGCACGCCGGACCTCACAGGTGGACGTGACCCGTTTGCGCGCAGCCCACCGATGGGCTCGGACGTCTCTGCGACACCCCTCAAGAGGGAGGTGCAGCATCTGCGGGAGGAGATCCGAAGATTGAAGGCGACCATCGAAGGAACGACAACCAAGTCGAGCCCGTCGTTTACTGTGGCCAATGCCAGCGCGTCGGATGTCTTATAGGCCTCATATACGCGGCGATTGGCCACCACAGTTTTGTCGTCATTCTGAGTTTGTCTGGTATGTAAATGCTAGACTTATGTTGTCTTACTAGCTATTCCCTATGAATCTCTATACTTGTGCATGTGGTCGGGCCCTGGCATTCGTTATCGTCTAATCCAACTACTTCTCCGTCATTTGATTCATCCCTGCTAGCTTGCGCAAGAGCCCAAGACGTTACTCCGCTGCCCATGTGTGGCCTACTCTAGCGTCTAGCTAGCGCAGGTACACATCTCCTAATGCTTCGACCTATATCCAGGCACGCTCTTTTCCGCGGTTCCGATGAATTATCAAGAACAACGGATGGCTTAGCGCTTCCCAGTTGACGCTCCATAATCTTCCCGCATGTCACCGTTTTTCAGGGAGGACTGTAAGATAAGAAACGTCTCGGAGTCGCATCCCGCTGCTTGATGCGTAATCCGAGCTTGCTGTCCAGAAGCTGCATTGCCCTGAGTGTCGCTGCATTCTGCGGGCGCTTCCTGCCGACGAGAGGGAGTCAAACGGTACGGGCTATTTCTCCCGCATCCAAAGTCTTCTATCCCGGTGATTAGGCTACTGCATGTAATTCTTAGACAAGATCTTACTTGTGCAGGCGACCAGCGACCAGTCATCGTCGTGTTCCGTAGAGCCTGGAACTCCCGAAGATGTCGGAGCCATAGTGAGTATTTACACTGTACTTTCTCTGTGTGTCTGGCGGTGACACAACCAGCTCCGTATTCTTGGAAGAACCAGAACACCTTTCGCGGTACGTCGGCCGTTATATCTCAACCTGTGTTTGGTTGGCTGATGTCCTCTAGGTGAAAGGCGGCGGACACGCTACGAACCCTGGGTTCTCGTCCACTCCCGGGGTACAGATTGCTATGTCACGGTTCTCTGAGGTCACGTTGGATGCGGACGCGCGAACGGTACGCATTGGCACCGGCGTGCTTTGGGATGATATGTACAGTATTGTGGAGCCGCTCGGGTTTAATATCGTCGGTGGAAGACAGACCGGCGTCGGCGTTGCTGGGTTTGGACTTGGGGGAGTTAAGTGGAAAGTGTCGAGATCACATTTCATGACTGATTTGCTTGTCTTCATCAAGGCTATTCGTTCTTGACTAATCAACATGGCCTGACCATCGACACCGTGCTGGAGTACGAACTGGTATTGCCAAATGGCACAGTCACAAATGTTACAGCGGAGTCGGATCCGGACTTATCGTTTGCCTTGAGGGTACGCAATTCCATACGCAGTGTTCCACCCTCGATGCTTACCAGAACATGAGTAGGGAGGTTATAACAATTTCGCAAGTACCAGTTTTGGAACGACGAACCGTTTTTTTTCACATGCTGATAACAGGGCATCGTCACAAGTCTCACGCTACAAGCTTACCCCCAAGAGCAGATTTGGGTATGTTAACAGATCTAAAAATAGCACCATGCTCATGTACGGCCGATGTAGGGCGGCTTGATTGTCATGGATCCCGGAACATTCGACCAGTTCAATAGTGCCGTGCTGCACTTTATCGCCAACGTAACCGATCCCAAAGTCGGCATCATTGCAACATTCACCTCGATGTCTGGAACGGTGCAGTGTTTATTTATCACTCATATCAATCTACCAAGAGTAACTGGACACATTGTTCGTCAGGTCCTGCCAATCACTCTATTGTTCTATGATGCGCCCACGCCTCCGGATGGAATATTCGACGACTTTCTGGAGATTCCAGCGATCGAGCAGAATATTGGCACGCGGTCAATACTATCTCTCATTCAAGCCGGAGGCAATGTCACAGGATTTCGGTAGGTGGCATTTCGAGTGATGTCTCCTTGTTACTGCAACGAGTTTGCCATACAGAGCTGCCTTCAATACTGTCCCATTGGTCGAGTATACTCCGAAAATCTTAAATGCTGTTCTCAACGAAACTGAGGCAGATCGCCATGGGCTGTGTTTGCGTCACTTGCTGACCAGTCACAGTTTTGGAGCGAGCGGTTGACCTCAGAATCAGCCGCGCTTCTAACCTGGGCCGTCGAACTCTTCCTACCATGCTTCTTGTCAAAGCAACCAGATATTGCTAGCACATATCCTCCCACCCGAGCTCAGGCATTCCTGCCGTTGTGCCTTTCTTTCCAGTGGAACGAATCCAGTGCGGATGCTACTATGCGCGATGCTATCAAACAAAGCGCAGCACACCTCACTGCCGTCGCAATTGCAGAGGGACAGGACATCGGCGATGCACCTGTGTATGGGAATTATGCCATTGATCAGACACCGTTGTCTAGGATATTCGGGGAACCGCTACCGCGACTACGGGATGTGAAGGAACGGTACGATCTTCAAGATGTGATGGGTCTGTCAGGAGGATGGAAAGTATAGCAGGGACGCGGAATCATGTAGCCGTGTACAATTTGCGCAAGTCTGGGAGGCTAAGCATGTAAAATCATCACCGATACGTAGGGAATAGAGACCATCGGAGTGCTATGTGCACATCAGTGACAACTCGCACAAAGCGTACTCCTACGTTGCTGGCGTACGCGCTATTTTTCACGTTCGGAGCATTTGATGCAGCTGGGTTTGTTCTTGCTCGGATACGGATTACATCGCGCTGTGCAAGACAATGTAAACACTACACTGAATATAGCTCATCGTGGAAGTACGATTTGAATCTATCTACATGCAACTCCGACATGAAACGACTCGGCGACTTCGTTACATTGTAAGATGATACCTCGTGAATAGCTCATCAGCTAACAGAAGTAAAACACTAGAACGTGTGGTTATGACTCTACTTCGAATTATTGCGGGACGAATTAACTATCACGCACCGCACACTTCAAGTCACTGTCACATCCAGAGTCCGAACCGGAGGTGGTTGAAGAACGGCCAGTACGCTAGATGTGTTAGTCTGTAGTAACAGCAAGACATGCGCGTTTGGTGGCTTATAACGTGGCAAACTCTAGAGCTCTTACCGTCAACGCCCTCTCCATCGGTCCCGGTACAGCCTAGGATTTCCCGATAAGCAAGAGGATTAAGAGGGGGCCGGCACTAAATGATTCGCGACAAGGGCCATCATCGGCAAGAGGTTAAACAAGAAGAGACATGGGCAGCTGTTGGGGCGAGTATCTGGCGACACGATGAACTAGTGAGAGTATCCAAGATGAATATAATGCTGCTTGAGGGCAGACACGCTTGCCCGCGTGGCCTTCCTGGTAGCGGATATCGGCCTCGTCCCAGATGACGTCGACCTTGATGTCGAGATACTAGAGTTAGGATGGGTGCTCGATGTCGGCGCCGATGATGGGGTGTGGGTGATGAGCGGGTCCCGTTTCGAGGTCGTGGTGATGTCAAGGTCCTTGTTACTCGGGTTCAGGCCCTGCGCTTCGTGATCAGCATCTGATTTGGTTTCAAGACAGCAAAGTAAGACGTACAAGCCATCCCGGATGGACGCCTGCGGTGATGGTGTTGGGCTCCTTGAAGGCGTCCACGGAGCCTCAGGCCTCAGGCCGCGTCGATCGCGTCTTTGAATGGGCCTGCGGCGAGCTCGCTACCGGCGCCCTTGCCCTCGACCTCGACCTCGCGAGCGCGAGGTTCTTCAAGATCATCCAATGGTTGATATCTCCTGACCGCCGTATTGTCGTCAGCCCGTCCCTTTCCCACGCGATCGAGGGTACTCACCGCCGCCATTGAACTTAAGGGCCGCCTGGAAAGCGACGCGCTCGCGCGTCAAGCTGGCCTTGGCGTATGCCTACCCGGCGGCGTTGAGTGTGTTCACATACGTCGGCAGGTGCGTCTCCCCTGCAGCTCCATGATTGTGTGTGTGTGTGGGGGTGGGGGGGGGGTAGGTAACG
>KB445797.1:143975-280153 GCA_000320605.2 Gelatoporia subvermispora B
GCCTTGACCCCTTGACCGTTAACGGGGGTCAACCGGTTGACTCAGGTTTAACCGCCGTTTAACCTGTGGTCAAGATGTCAAGGCGTGACTATTATGCGCCACAGAGACTACCTTTTTGGGTCATTGTAGCCTTGGAAGCGAGCGCGTTGCGCAATGCAAAGAGACCTCGTGCAGTAACGAGCTATCGACGTATAGTATGTGTTGCGAAAAATGTGATTATCTTTGTCTCTATCATGTCCTCCGAGTCTAACCTACGACACTATGACGCTGGAGCTTCAAGTACTAACTCCAACTTTGTCACACGGGCTCTCTAGCTCCCCGGCCACAGGATCGGAGGCCTCTGTGCACGAGCTCATCTCACCAACTTCCTTCAGGGTAGAGTGCCCCCGGA
The DNA here is from genome assembly GCA_000320605.2 of Gelatoporia subvermispora B. Classification (NCBI taxonomy): domain Eukaryota; kingdom Fungi; phylum Basidiomycota; class Agaricomycetes; order Polyporales; family Gelatoporiaceae; genus Gelatoporia; species Gelatoporia subvermispora. The sequence goes on from KB445797.1 coordinate 144,367, forward strand.
ATTCAGGAAGCACTCCTAGTGCGTAAACTGGTTGCCATGACCGAGAAGATTGGCTTCGACTCATTGGGCAAGGAATTGTCGAAGCTTTCGGCATGCACGAAGTCAGTCTTGAGACACAAAACATGTGTTCTCATGAAGTACTGTCGGCTACACCATCAGACAGTCCCTTAAATTCTGCTCAAATGCAGCTAGATAGTGGTCAAAGCAGAACCCAGTAGCTCTCAGCCGTCGTCTGCGTTCACGTGAGAATCACGCGTTGTCATTGACTCGAGTCAAGGTCAAAGGGTTAAACGCAGCTTGACGGGCGTTTAACGGGCGTTTAACCTCAGTCAAGCCAACCCTGCAGTCGACAACGCGGACGTAGTGTGCCCAGCCCTCTGACCTCCCAACACTGGTAATCGTACGGCTTTTTGTACTCTCTCTGGCGTGAACTGGTCCCCAAACCCTCTGGTTCTCTTCTCGTCCGTACCGAATCAACGCCCTAGCTTAAATCTAAGTGGTAAATTTCTTGATCCACGCCGTATCTGCGTGAATGGTTTACTTGGGTCCTTATATCTCTTCTCGGACCAAGGCAACGTACATGGTGTCAGCTGTTCAGCTTACGGAAAAAAGCGCTCAGTCATGACGATCCTTGGTTCGGCTGCTTCGTCAGATAGCGCTGCTGCGAGCATAAAGTGGGATGGTACGTTTTTGGTTAAGGCTGGAAAATGTACACAAGGAGACATTGCTGACACGAGAGGTTCTGTGACGTGTTTGCGACCTGCCATGCTTCTTGAGCGAAGAACCAACGGCTTGTTCAACGCTTAGCGATAGCCGTTTGCTTTTGGGAAGCGGAGGTCCTGGCTGGACGAGACTCTGCGAGGTGTCAGCGCAATGAGCATGCCTCGACTCGAACATCGAATATATACGCCTCGCCCACGGAAACTTCATGCAGTGCGAGCTTAACCGTCCATTATTGGCGGATGAGCACTTTCGTTCTTTCTTGTAAGTGGGAAGACTTCGAGTCATTGCGCTGTTCAGAAGCATGCCATGTGAATGGGTTCGCAGTGCGTACAGTCCACACCACCAGAAACCACTGAGAGAATACCCGGCTATCAGTACAGGTCCGCAAATATGAGAGAGGCTCCTACTCGCCTAAGCGTACATGCGGCGAGGGAAATTTGAGACCGAACGACTAGGCGGCAGGGTGGAAAGGCTCAGGAGACCAACCGCATCGTGGCAGGAAGATATAAGAATATTCAAGATAATAATATGTGCCGTAGCCAGGGCTCAGAGAAGAGCGAACTCGGTGCCAACGTATGTGTAACAAGAACAAGACCCCTGAAATGATGTCAGGATTGGCCTGCTCTGTGTACTTATGTACCCACTTTGTACGGAATAAGATTTAAGTTTTGCGCCGTCATATGTGGCCTCTCTTTTCAATGCCCCGGATGCACGTATGGAGTCTCAAACAGCAATAGCTAATGGCCTTTGATCACGGATCGCATCCTTACATACAACGAGGAAGGGCATCACGTGAGACTACTGAGGGTAAACTGTCCCGAGCTCGGGGAATTCTGCAATACAGCGAGTCCAGCTAAGTAGGTTGAGTTGCGCTATGTCGTATAGGAACTGGACAAACGGATACTACACAGTCTCGACGTGGCGGCCTATATCTACAAGCTGTCCGGGCTAAGCATCTTCCTGATTATGCTCCTCCTCGTCCGGCATGTACCCATTTGCCGTCGACCACACCTTTATTCGAGGCAGTTCCCATGGCAAAAACATTTCCGGCGATTGCACTGCTTCCGCGACGAGCTCTTTGACTCGTCGGTCAATGATCTCGTCGAGCGCTGCCACGAGCCCATCGTCTGACCCGTTCTCCCGCACACAGCATGTCAGCATAATGCGATCTCGTCAAGCAGAGTACTCCAGCTCGCCTTGTACCAGCGGCGCGCTTTTGCGCAGACATCCACTTTGTTGACATAGCTAAAAATCGGTTGGACCGACGCACCACGATCCCGTAGCCAGTCATCCAGGCGCGTCTCCACGAAGCCCCGCAGAGCTCGCCCGAGCTCAGGCATGTATCGCGCGTCAAGAAGATGGCCCGCCCACCAGGTTCTGGCAAAGTTCCACATCGGCGGCATGCCTCCATCAGCATCGTGCAGATTTCCGACGTCGTCGCGAGCCAGGAGATCAAACAAGGATGCTGTAATCAGGGCATGCCCAGACGACGGATCGACGAGGAAGGCGGCATCCGTGCACCGGCGGTTGGGATCAACGAGGAATTGCGGGAAGCTGGCGTGGCAAGTTCGGATTGGGGCCATTGCTGTGACATCTCTGTTAACAATGAGGACAGACCGGAGGCCGGAGAGGACAATCTGGGTGATGTGTGGTGGAATCCCCATCAATTCCAGGTCTTCTGCTGATAGTCCGTAGGAAAGGGCCAGCCACACGATCACCTCTTGAATATGCCTGAGCCTGTCCGTTCTTCTACTCTACACTGTTGGAATGCGTTGGTCAGGATAGTGGAATATAGTGTATCGAGTCTCTTGCAAACGTCTTCAGAGGAACCCTCCTTGTTGGATAAAAGACAATCCAGTATGTCAGCTGCGCCAAGATCATCGTTCAAGACCGCACTGGTCATCGTGCATGCATATATGAAGAGTCCGGCAGACGGCCCAGTCAGCCGCGCCACTAAAACTGGATGTTCTCCGAGCAGAAAGAAATTTCCTTTGCGTGCCCGTTGATCGACCTCAGCTTGTATGTACATTCGTATGTCCCCATCGATTTCGTCAGCGGCGTCCGTCCATAAATTCCGCAGAATCGCCTCTCCGTCATCGTCCCCGGGTAATGAGGACATGATGTAGCTTTCGGGTCGCGTCGCAATAAGAATACGGAGGGTCGGTAAGTCGGCGGTGGTCTGGCATATGAGTTGCAAAAGGCTTGGTACAAGCTCCGGAGTGCGGTTCGAGCATTCATCAATCCCGTCAAACACCAGGACCAGCGGGACTTCATCAATGCATGTGCGCAGAATGTCGACGAATAGATGCTGTGCTTGATGAGAGTATGCCTTGGGTCTGGCCATGCTGGGTGTATCGCCTGATGGCGCTTACGATGCCAGTCATCAGGTTCGGTCTCGAGTGGGCGAGTTGGTATGCGATGGTTGGGAAGACGAGGTATGGATTGCTGCATTCTGGATCGCCTCGCAGGAAGAAGAAAGATGCTCCCAGGTGACCGCTTTCAGCGAGCGCCTCAGAAACGGCGCGAGCAATCGCCGACTTCCCAGCACCAGCAGCCCCGTAGATCACTTGTACTCGTCTATCCTGGCTTGGACTTCTGGCCCAGTCCGGTACTTCATCCAGTATCCGTTTTCGTGTGCCCGGGTGGAGCTGGGCCTTTTCTTCAACATATCGGGACCGATAGGACGCTCCATGTGCACGCTCCAGGTTCTCAAGGACGTCGGCCGCGGCTGTGACACGATGTTCAGTCCGACAACTGAAATTCAACGCCATTCGCACTGACCCTTATCGCGCTGGTGTTGTTCCATGCTCTATACGCGGGGACAGAGTGAAAAATGATTCAGATACCAAGATATTGACGTACAGCCAGCAGAATGGTTTGCTTCCGTACGTTCTCCTTTATGTGATTGAGGATACCGGTGATTTCGCGTCGATCCCGTATCTGCATCATACATGCGAATCAGGCAAATAGTCTGTCAGGTCTAAAATAACATTCTTACCTGAAGGTTTTCCCTGATCGCGGCCACCTTTTCACGTTCGCCTTCGAGGAATTTCTTTTCTGATGACATATAAAAGAGCTGCTTCATGGCGGACCGTTTCGGACGCTCTTCAACGGAGATCTTGAGCTCGTCAAGGTCTCTAAATCAATGCCGTCAGCAAAAGTAAAGCGTAGCAAACACTGATAATCACGTCACAATCTGATCCATCCGTGTACCTAAAGACTCCGACTCTCCAACTGCATGCAAAGCGTCTTGTTTCTCCGTATCGGTCAATGTATCCAGCTGTGTGTACACGTCTCCCCCGATGGACTGGATAGCCTTGATAAGACCTTCGATCCCTTCGAGGGCGTTTTTCTTCTCACGAAGGTTATCTCTGGTATCCTGAGGTATCATGAGCAATTGAGAGCTACGGTGCATCTAGTGCGATTGTTTACCTTGACGCGATCTACAAGCGCTTGCACTGCAGGAAGGATCTGCCCTACGATCGGAAACCCTGATGTGCAGGCCGCAGCAACTTTGAGCGCGTCCTGGACGAGTGATAATATGGCATCGATTGTCTCATTTTGGTCCTTGTCAGCGGTTTCTCGAGCGGGTTTCTGGAAAGTGACCTTCAGTTGGACTACGGTACAGCCTGCGAGCGACTTGACTGACCTTGTGAGAGGACCCCTGAGTGCCGCTCGGGCTGGGAGACTTCTTCCTCTTCTGGGTCGCCTTGCCAGATGTACTGCTATGGGGCATGGTGAGGTATGCCAAGGCTCTGAAGTGGTGATGAGCTACACAGGGAGATGTGGGTGGACAGCGGTCGAGAATGTGGGCTTCACAGCTGGAGACGGATGAACACTCCTTAAGGCGGCCATCTACGGGGTACAATGCAATGCGCTGCCTGTATTGGGGTCCAAGAGGCACGAGGCGATGCACAGCCTCATCCTTCAGCTCCAGCAGCCTCTAGCGCTGTCTATAAAATAACAGCAGATGTGCACAAAATGTGAGACTGGGATAGTTTCTAAAGTTCCTGTTATCTAATTTACAATTATCAATAACACTCATCCAGACGTGACTCCCGTCTGTTCTCGACGACGCGAGTCTCGGCGACAATGCTTACTAAGTTAGCACTGCCAACGTGTAGCTACTAGCAGTCGTTGACGTCCTAGGCCACATGTGAGCGTGTTAGGAAGAGACGATAGGGAGATATGCATGCTTACAATCGATACCTCCACTGTTCATAAACGTCGCATCCTTCTTGCAAGGCGTGAATTTAGAAATGCGAGCCAACCTCCATCAGGGTCCTGCTCGCGTGTGATGATGGCGTTGGTCTGCCTGGGTGAATGGAAGGGCCCTAGTACGCATCGATTGCATCACTGTGCGAATTGCCGCTGCTCTTCCCTCCGAATTGACGGGAGAGACGTTCCTCCGGAAGAGGTGATGCGATGATGAGCGGGTTCTGTTTGAACGTGGTGGCACCTCGAAATGCTGGTAGCTTGGTCCCATGTTCTGCAAAACAACTCCATATCCAGATGACTTCCAAGATAACGTATGGAGACGTACAAGCGAAAGCCACTTCCATCCAGGTGCCTGCAGCGGTAATCATGAGCCGCGTCGAGGCTTCGATCATGCCTCTCACCATGTCCTCGAGTGGAGCTCTCTGGGAGCTCGTTGCAGCTGGTCCTGCGCTCAAGAATCGTGAGGAGGTTCTTCTGAGAGAGCGAATGCTTGATGGTCCGATCGCGTCGGCCCATTGTCCCTGCCATCTCTTGTCCATCGTCATGTTCATTGAATCTCTGAACTCGAGGCCCCTGTGAAGAGTAGACCGCTCGGACCAGGTGCTGACCTTCGTCATGGGGGGATGAAGGGACGCGTAACTGCCACCCATCGAATTCCAGATCGAAGCAGCGGCGCTTGCGCCGCCTCTGGGCCTGGTGCCCAGGCCTCGGATGAGCGCCTTTGCACCAGTCTCACAGCGCTCGCACGCGTAGTGCTCGGAGCCTCTGTGTTGACGGGATATGTGCAATCCCTCAGTCCACCCGGTAGCAAGTTCTTGAGCGCTGCTGCTACTCGGAGACAAGTAAAACGTCGAACACCTGCTACGCCATGCACGAGTGCTTCATAACAAACGTGTTCAGCCAGTATAGACTACGTGCATATATCTTATCGAGTGAGGGCGCTGGAACTTGATGCACGACCACAATCACCATCCTTATTGTGCGCATCCCGTGGTGTATCCGCAAAAGGTTGTCTCCTGAGAAAACATCACGAGAACCAGCGCCATGGGCGGATTCATTCTTTACATCGAGCTGGAGATGACAGGTGACGATCCGCTTAGGTAAGAAATTATGTAGCATACGTCCCCATCAGATACCTCGATCGAACGGATAACGCTGAGGCAGAACATCGTGTCCCACCACCTCACGGATATAGCGAGCACATCGACCAAGCCCTAGGTGGATATTGGACGATGTATCAGGGTCGTTTCGCGGATCACGCACCACCATAATATGAAAATGACCCGCATTACTATCTGAATCTGATCCCCGCAACTCAAACGCCTGTCGGCGCGGCTTCGCATTTTGATAGATTTCGATGGTGGAATGTGACCGACGAGGCAAAATTAACATCCAAGTGCTGCAGTATAGCTCAGCTGCCAACGATAGCAAAACTTAGTCCACCAGGAGCGTATGTCTAACTTCTGATTCCGCCCCTGATGGCCCCAGAATAGTAACAGCGACGGTGATCACGAAGTAATACATGGCCAGTTGGTATTGGAATTGATAGGCGCTTGGTAGAGATGTATTGGTACGCCAAGAAGGGCGAGATGATGACACGGCGGGTGGAGTCTGTATGCTTAAGGAGACGACCTGTGAGACGTTGCTATGACTGGACGGCCGGGACAGCGAACATGCCACAGGCATGCTACGTTCTCTGAAACCGGTAGAAGCACACACACCTGGAGCTGGACAGCAGGATCGAGGCGGCACGGAACGGGGGAGATGATGGGACGAAGGGCACCAGGGAGGACATGCACTGCACGGAATGTCATATCCTCGCGAAGCTAGGTGGAGAGGACTGAGGCAAATCACGCTTGAGCGGTCAGGCCGTCTGATAGGATGATTAAGTAGTCTTATGGAAGCAAGGCGATGCGGAGGAATACGGTGTGAAGCCGAATGAAATCCAGAGGGTGTTGGATTGGGAAGGACGACGTCCAGGATGATGCGACACAATGAAGTGAAACCATGGAGCCAGGTGCTCAGAGGCCAGACAAATGGGACATGAAAAGAAAAGGTTGGTCATGCAACGGCAGGGCGTGCATGTGAGGAAGTCTGCTCAGCTTACAGCTGCACTGTTTTCAGTGCCCCTAACCTTAGCACTTCAGTCTACTACTGGATGTTACGGTCACCACGGCGAGCTGGTGGAGTCGGAGGGAGAACATTAGTCTAACAGACGCCAGAGGGAGATGGAAGTCCAATCACGAGGAACAGTCGGAATGGAGGTCACCAAGTCGGAGAGCTGAAACGGCAGACTGAACCCGCCCGAGGCAGCACGCAGAGCAAAGTGAGGGTATCGGAGGAGCACCTAGGAACAGAGTGACGCGGTTCCTGACGTTCTTGCGCAGCTCAAGTATGTAGGGGCCACCGTCGGTCCGAAAGCCACGCCAGTTCTGGCCAGATATGAGCTCCGCTGGCGAATGAACGGAACCTCGCGTGTCGTCAACAACTATAGGAACAGTCCAGCTGATGACCGCAGTAGACACGTAATGGAGTGAGGCCTTGTACGAGCGGAGAAAGACGGCGGGCGGTCTACGTGGATGAGAGGGGAGTTTCCGATGCAGAAAATGCTGCGTCGCAGCGCAGCTGGCGCGCCACTGAGCCTGCCCTAAACCGGCCGGAGACGGAGGTGGGGGTCGGGCGCGAGGACAAGCGCTTGGACCCTCCCTCGAGCTCGGCGCGACGTCATCACAAACAACCACGCTCTCAGACGCCGTTTCGAATGCGATCTTCTCTAGAATTCCTGGCTGTTCCGGCTGCTTGCGGCTTCATGGCGCGCTCTGCTAGTCTACATGCGAAACCGTTTTGCCCATGAGCAAACAGCGAGTGACAAGCTTGAACTTGGCAGGAGCGCCGGTGAATTGGAACGTAATTCAGTATCCCCGCTGTTTTGTGCGCATACATCAACTGACTACTCACTGACTCTTGCCGCGAGAAACTGCGTTTGAGGATTCGGACATCCCATCAAAGTACTGTCTTACGAACAGCGTCTTCCATGACCGTACCATCGTTATCTGAGTGGTTCGGAGCAAATCGTGGACAGGAGGATGATCAGTTGAGGGGCGAGTACAAGGCGAGAGACATTGCTGGACGACATGTGCCTGGGATGGCACCTCTAACTTCGTCGCTACTCGTCCAGATTGCGATCTGCGTACAGCGCTCGGGTCTCTCCGAGAGTGCACGCCCGTGCTGCATTTGCCCTTCATCAGACTAGTCTCTTCCTTGTGGGCGAGTTTGGGGGGTGCTTGAGCATGATGGTCACTTCGTCATGGATATGAACTCGGTTCAGCAATGAAGTTCAGGAAACTCAGTGGCATTTAGGGGAGCGTGGAAATCTCCGCTCTGTGGGAACGCCGAGACGTGATATGTGGGTGCTCCTGCGAGCGGACGCCTGAACTGACTTTGCACGAGCTCAATTTTGCGACGCTGATGTACCTTCCTGCATAGCAGAACCAAGCGACGTGAGCTAATTGTAGCGGTCCGCTGCCAGAAGGTTTGGCGTAGTTACAGGGCCTACGAACAGGCTGTACCTTTCCAACTGAATATCGCCAATCTTCGCCTATCGTCCAGATGACTGCATGTCGACGGAATCGCCTCATTCGCCGCTGGTGGAAAGCATGCATTGTACAAGAGGTACCAAAATATATTCCCCGGTCCGAGTCAATGTGCATTTGGCGGCATGATGACTACTGAAGAAGGTCAACGTCAGGGGTCCAGCTCACCAGGGTGGCTGTAGTCAGCACTGAGCACACAGTCGTGACTACTTTCAGGCCACCTCATCAATTAGTCCGATTTGAAGGGAGAGAAAGAGAAGATGCTTGAGAAACAGGCTACATCAAGGCGATCGAGGAGACGTCGTCGAAACAAGATTCCTGGCGCGTCTGAGATGCTCTTTTCTGCTCGAGAGCATGCAGGCTGCAACATAATGCCGAACCCTGATTTGATCGACGTGTAGTGTGAGATATGTTGCCTTTAAAACGGATGTCCCGGAAAGTATGTGGGTAGAGACAAACCTCGTTGTTTCTTAGTCAATTTTTGAGATCGCATAAGATAGTAACATATGCGCCTCAACTTTTGTGCCGAAGCGATAGAGATAGGTCGCACTCACTAATCGACATGTCGACGCCCGGTGGGAGCAGGGGTAGAGATTGAGTGGGTGACGAACGTATTCTCATTGCGCCCCGTATTTGTCTATAGGTCCCTTTGCTTGAGATCAAACTCTACACCATTCATAAACATCTAGTTGTCTCGTCAAACAGAGAACCGGACGTACAACGCAGCGTCGGCCTGGCCGCTGATGAGTCTCACCTGCGAGGAGGATGGTTTCGCGCTTGGAACATTGCTCCTGGGAGACGCCATGGGAATATTCAGAGCGTTGGCAATGTTGCATAATACACATTCGAGAACGTACCGTGGCCTCAGGTACTTCAACCGTACTATGTGTGCACCCAACGTCGTCATGAACGATCAGGATATCAGGCAGATGGATATCATGATCTATTCCGTTGCCCTAACTCCTGGGAAGCTATGCATATGGTCAGTGGGTACGAGCATCCTGCAGAGCAGGATCCGGCCAATGAGACAACACTGGCAACACTTCTCAGACATCTGAGTTAGACAACGAAGAGCGAAGTGAACGCACGCCTGATTCCGGGCGTTGAGACACCAGAAATGGAGGGTGCGATCCGGGATGTCGTGGCCGATGGTGGTGATGAGTAGTGAGAGAACCTCACGGGCCACGTTGTGTTCTCGAGGTGCTTGTTTGTGTGGGCTAACCAGCAACCATCCCGGCCATTCGATCACGGAAGGGGACTCGCAACTCGACACTATCCATGCCCATTGTCACCCCAGAAATAACGTCGATTCTTGCGAAGGCGTCGATGTAACCCCACCTCCAGCCAGGGGGCTCATCTGGCGGTCTTCGCCGCACCAAGTTCTGTGTCACTAGTGTCGGATTTGGCGGGCGTGATGTTCTTCAGAAGGGCTGAGTACTCTGCTCGATCTTGTAAGCATCACTTTCCCTCTAGCCCGTTCGCCCAGCATGACTCACCGCGGCCCTTGAACTCGATCGCTTCCTGCAGAGTCGAGGCCCGTAGTATTTTCCCAACTCGGTGGTGGTGATGGTAGCATTTTTTGCTCTTCCCAGACCAAGAGTTGGCACGATGCTGGATGATCGGACAGAATACGACCAGGATTGATGATATGAAGTGTCGTGAGTGTGGGGGAGGCCGCGGAGTGTGATGGCCATTGTTGGGATGTAGTCAATGGGCTGCAGTTATGACCAAGATAACGATTTTGAAGAGAGTCCTATAAGGCAGGCGCAAGGTATGGCTTGCAGAAGACGGGCCAAGGGTATACGAGCTAGGCGAAAGACAAGGCGGAGATGAGCACGATGTCATTGAGCAAGGACGCGCAACCGGCGCTCAATGGGATCGCGATCGAAGCAAGAGCTGGCGCTCCCTGAGTCCAAGGGTGCCCTTGCAATGGGCCCTGCTGCGCTTGCTGCTGAACGTACTCCGAGTCTCACAGCGACATGTCCACAAAATCTTTTCTGGGGCCGCCAAATATAAGATATGTGTACGTTACGTCTCATCTACTCTTTAGGGCGAATATCCAACACCCATGCTGCTTCGGAAAGCTCGCAGGCTAAGGTTTGTTCGCTCTGAATTTACAGAGATTTGTCGAAAAGCGCAGCGACTGATACGAAGGGAGGGTTGCGGCATGCTCCTTGAGGCGTTGCAGGTCGCGCTCAGTAGAGACCATCCTTGCTCGTTGGGAGCGAGTGACCGGGGACAAGGACCACGACTTAACGCATTACGGTGGGTTGAGGTGAACGGATTTGCGTCGAGCAGGCGAGAACAGAGGCGGAGGGCGAGCTGGTAAATGGCGCACGCCTCAAAGCACTCGCGCTCATGCATCCAGCACAAGACTCAGCGCTGCGTCATCGATGTCATCTCCTGCAGCCCGCATGGCTCCGACTCCCAAACTACCCGGTTCCGCATCTCGGTGCACATCTGGCCTAATCGACATGTCGCGGACACGTAGCTGTCGCACGTCCATTGGGCCAGCTCTAATGCGATGTCATACTTGCAACCCGGTCGATCGACGACCTCCCGCCAGCCGCGAGCACGCTTCCGCTGCAACTTCCACAAAAGCACGCTTCGACCATACGGTCGAGATGACTTGAAGCTTCCGGACGTCCGCCGCATTATCCCATATTCCCGCTCGGAGAACCCCCGCTCGAGCTCGCTCTCTTGTATATGTACGCAGCGTAATGTGCAATGCGCGCTGTTATTACTTCACGCTCACTGTGCATCTTCCCTGTACGAACATTTCCCGTATGTGTTGCCCGTTCTCTATGCCTAACAGTCGCATCCTGATTCCTCTCGTGGTGTCTAGGACGTGGAGGCCACGCCAGGCAGGTCGTTGCTCTGCATGCACCGATCTCATGTGTGCGGGCTAATAGCGATCCTCAAGATCCGCACTGGTCACTGTGTTGGTATAAATGGAGCTATTATCCATTAAATGAGGTGCTTTGCGCCCATATATCGAGCTTCAGCGCTCTATTGACTGAATGGTCCCTTACATTTGCTTTCGCGGTGTGCATCTGCATCTAGTGCAGTCCCCTAAGTCGTACCTTCCTCCCGGTCTCCACGTTCTCTCGATTCCTTCTCGCCAGCGATAGGATTTCATGACTATGATTTCAGTTGTTCATGGTTCGGGGACAGATAGTATGGAATGTTGGTTCTTTGAGTCCTCTTCTAACTCACCCGCCGACACCCCCACCCCGCAATGGTGTCATGTCTAGCTCGTTCTGTACATTTATGTGGCCGATCCTTGCGGACCGTTATGCGCCGTCGTATGTGTAGCGTCTCTTCTCGATGTGTCGTATGTACATATGCGATTTCAACCAGGGGTAATAATGGACATTGATCACGGAATGCATCCCGTCATATAACAGTGAAGAGCAGTATCAAACTACTGCGCAACACAACGAGTACAGCTGTGTTACATGGCGGCTCTGTCAGACAGCAACAGGGCGGACGGATACTACAAAGTCTTGATGTGGCGGCCTACATCCACAAGCCGGCCGGGCTAAGCGTCCTCTTGATACTAGTTCTCCGGCACGTACCTATTCGCCATCGACCATACTTTGACTCGCGCCCGGTCTCGGTTATTCCCGTGGGACCCGTGGGATGATTGCGCTACTTCCGCGACGAGCTCTTGGACGCGTCGGTCAATGATGTCATGGAGCACCGCCACGAGCCCATCGTCCGGCCCGTTGCCCTGTATGTGGCATGTCAGCGCAATGCAACCCTATCAAGTGGTGTACTTCAGCCCACCTCATACCAGCTGCGCACTTTTGCACAGGCATCCACGACTGTGATTCTTGTAAATGCAGAGACCCACACACCCCGATCCCGCAACCAGTCCTCCAGGTGCGTCTCCACGAAGCACCGTAGAGCTCGCCCGAGCTCGGGCGTGTATCGCGCTTCGCTGAGATGGCCAGCCCACCAGCTTCTGGCATAGTCCCACATCGGCGGCATGTCTCTATCAACGATGCGCAGATTATCGATGTTGTCGCGAACCAGGAGACCAAGCAGGGATGCCGCAATCACGGCATGTCCAGACGGCGGGTCAACAAGGAAGGCGGGATCCGTGCACCGGGCGGGATCGGTAAGGAATTGGGGGAAGCTTGCGTGGCAGGCCCGGAGTGGGGTGGTCGGGGTGACGTTGCCGTCGACGATGAGGACAGACCGGAGACGGTTAATGACATCTTGTGTGATGTGCGGAGCAATATTGATTAGTTTTAGATCGGCAGCTGTGAACACAAAATCTCCCAGTACAAGCCATACCAACACTTCCTGAATACGACCCAGCCTTCCCGTGGCTCCTGCAAATTGACCAAATACGCTGTCAAAAATGGTACGATACAGCTCGTCGAGGCGTTCTTGAGCATCGCGTAGAGCACCCGTGGTGCCATTGGATAACAGAAGATCTAGAGTGTCAACCGCCCCATACTCGTCGTTGAGTAGAGCTTGCGTCACAGTGCGTGCGTATATGAATAGCCCCGCAGATAGCTTGGTCAATTCTGCGACAGCATCCGGTCGTTCTTGCAGTAGGATGAAATTTCCCCTGCGAGCTCGCTGGTCGATTGTAGCTTGAATATACGAGCGTATATCATCGTCAATTTCATCAGCAGCATCATTCCACAAGTCGCGCAGAACTGCAAACCGGTCGTCCTTTCCGGGTAGGGAAAACAAGATGTAGCTTTCAGGTCGTGTGGCTATAATGATGCGGAGGGTTGGTATGTCGGCGGTGATCTGACATATGTGCTGCAAAATGGTTGTTACAACTTCTGGTGTGCTGTTGGAACATTCATCGATCCCGTCAAGCACCAGGACCAGCGGGACCTCATCGACGCATGCACGCAAAATGTTGATGAATAAATGCTGTGCTTGACCAGCGATGCCTTGAGTTTGCCCGTCCTGAGTGTACCGCTTGACGGCGTCCACGATGCGGGTCATCAGGCTCGGTCTCGAGTAGCCGAGCTGATATGCGATGGTTGGAAAGACGAGGTATGGATTGCTGCATTCTGGATCGCCTCGCTGAAAGAAGAAAGAAGCTCCCAAGTGACCGCTTTCTGCGAGCGCCTCAGAAATGGCGCGAGCAATCGCCGACTTTCCAGCACCAGCGGGCCCGTAGATCACTTGTACTCGTCTATCTTGGCTTGGGCTTCTGGCCCACGCCAGGACTTCATCCAGTATCCGTTCCCGTGTGCCCGGGTGGAGCTTTGCTTTCTCTTCAACGTATCGGGACCTATAGGACACTCCACGTGCGCGCTCCAGGTTCTCAAGGACGTCCGCCGCGGCTGTGACACCATGCTCAGCCCTACAGCTGCAGTCCAATGCCATTCGTACTTACCCTGATTGTGCTGATGTTGTTCCATGCTCTATGCACAGGACGGAGTGAGAGATACACCAAATACCAAACTATTGACGTACAGCCAGCAAAACAATTTGCCTCCGTACGTTCTCTTTTATGTAGGTGAGGATACCGGTGATTTCGCTTCGATCTTGTATCTGCATCATGCATATATGCTAATTAGTCAACTAGCCTATCAGGTATTAGATACCGTGCTTACCTGAAGGTTCTCCTTGATTGCGGCCACCTTGTCACGTACGCATTCTAGGAATTTCTTTTCCGATGACATATAAAAGAGCTGTTTCATGGCGGATCGTTTCGGACGCTCTTCGACTGAGATCTTCAGCCTGTCCAGGTCCCTAAATCACAGCCGCCAGTGCAAATGAAAGAGCGGCAAGCACCGATAATCACGTCACGATCTCATCCATCCGTGTGCCTAACGACTCCGACTCTCCAACTGCATGCAAAGCGTCTTGTTTCTCCGCATCGGTCAATGTATCCAGCTGTGTGTACACGTCTCCCCCGATGGACTGGATGGTCTTGATGAGCCCTTCGATCTCTTCGAGAGCGTCTTTCTTCTCACGATGGTTATCTCTGGTATCCTGAGGTATCATGAGCGATTGATACATACGGTGCACATAGCGCGATCGTTTACCTTGACGCGATCCACAAGCGCTTGCACTGCTGAGAGGACCCGCCCTACGATCGAAAACCCTGATGTGCAGGCCGCAGCAACTTTGAGTGCGTCCTGGACGAGTGCTAATATGGCATTGATTGTCTCATTTTGGTCCTTGTCAGCGGTTTCTCGAGCGGGTTTCTGGAAAACGACCTTCAGTTGGACAACGGTACAGCATGCGAGCGACTTGACTGACCTTGTGAGAGGACCCCTGTGTACCGCTTGGGCTCTTTCTCTTCCGGGCCGCCTTGCAAAATGTACTGCCATGGGGCATGGTGAGGTATGCTAAGGTCCTGAAGGGCTGATGGGCTACACAGGGGGAGGTGGGTGGACAGCGGTTGAGAATGTGGGTTCATGGCTGGAGACGGATGAAAGCTCCCTAAGGCGACCATCCACGAGGTCCAGTGCAATGCGCTGCCTGTCAATGGTATACACGGGCTGCCTGAAGTGGGGTCTAGGAGCCACGAGGCGATGCACAGCCTTATCCTTCAGCAGTGGTGAGCGCTGTCCAAAAATAATAGCAGGCGTGCAAACAACGTGAGACCAGAACGGCTTTCAAGGTTTCCGTTTTGTATACTATATTTCAATTCACAATTATGAGTAACACTTGCTCAGACGTATCTCCCGTCCGCCTCCAGTGCTGCATTCATGCTTGTCTCCGATTAGATTCACATCACTACCACAGCTTTCGCCACATTTAGGACATCTATAACGAGTTAAACAGGGATTTGACGGGTGTGTTGTTCTGTGCATACTCTTTGGGCTTGGTCCAGCCGAGCCAGAACCCGGTTCAGAGAGCACACGCAAGCCTCGCCAACAATGCTCGCCTAGTGGCACTTCCAGACGTGTCGTATTTGTCGACGTCCCAGGCCACATGCGAGCGCTGGAAAATGGAACATCGTGTCACGAAGAGACTATGGGAAAATATGCGTGCTCACATTCGGGACCTCTGCTACCCATGAACATCCCATCCCTCTCGCTAGACGTGAATGTTGAGATGCGAGCAAACCCCAGCCAGGGTACTGGTCGCATGCGATGAGGGCGTTCGGCTGCCTGAGGGGGTTGGAGGGCCCAAGGTCGCGTCGATTGTGTCATTGTGCAAGTCGCTGCTGCTCTCGCCCTCCGACTTGCTGGGAGAGACAATCCTCCGGGAGAGGGAATGAGGTGATGGACGGGCCCTACTTTAACGTGGTGGTAACCTTGAAATGCTTGTAGCCCGGCCCCATGTCTTGCAAAACAACTTCAAGACCAGATCCCTTGCAAGATAGTGTATGAAGACGTACGAATGAACCTCAATTCCATCTCGGTGACTGCAGCGGCGGTCTTGAATCCCGACTCGAAGCCATCGGCCAAGCCTCAACCAAAATCAATCGCGTCCTTGAACGGGCCCTCCAGGAGCTCCTCCCAGTTAGCCTTGCCCTCAAAAATCGAGAGCACGGGGTTCTTCTGTGATAGCGAATACTTGATGGTCCTAGTCACGTACTCAGCACATTGTCCCTATCACTTCTTGTCCGCCGCTATGTTCACTCAGACCTTTGACTTCGAGAGCCCCTTGAGACTAGATCGCTCGGAACAAGTGCTGACCTTTGTCATAGCGGGCCGTTTTGATCGTCTTCACATAGATCGGGTGTTGCGCCGTGTGGTTGAAAAATTGAACTTCACGATGATGCCTGAGCGTGTTGTGCGCAGACGAGTGGACGGAGCCGGTGAGGTAAACGTCCGCACAGGCTAGAACATAGCAACGCAGCCTCTAGATGAGAGACGAGGGCGGAGACGAGGGAACACGTAACTGCCGCCCATCGAGATTCAGATTGAAGCAACGGCGCCTGCTCCGAGGACCCAGGCATATCCCCTTAGATGTTGGATCCGACAACCCCTGGTTTTGGCCAATTTTACCCGCACAAATTTGGCCCGTTTTTGTCCGCACCAGGATCCACTTGACCCTTGCGGGTGTCGCTTTTGTCCGCATTACGGATCTAACCTCAAAAAATCGCCCAAAATAGATATAATTCTGAAAAAAGTTCTCTGCATCCGGAATACCGAGAAGAACAAGATCTATCACTTTCCCGGCCTCCCAGAGCGCAATTGGCGTCGTGAACATCGAATTGTAGAATTGCAAAGCAATTACAGCAGCGGAAGCTCAGCTCAGAACATCATCAGGCGTGATTCCTGCTACTATTCGCATCCGGAGCTCGTTGGAGCTGTATTATACTCCCTTTTGAGTTTGACTATCTGATAGTTGTATAGTTAGCCGGTAGCCGACCGAGACACATTACGTGGCAGCCGGAGAGCACGATATCTCAGGTAGATACGGAAGGGTTATTTCCATAAATTCATCCAGCGAGGTAAACATCGAAGTGAACGTATGCGGGTCCTTCAGCGCGTTGGCTCATTTTGGGTAGACATCCAAGCAGGTGTGTCGCGTCGGCCACGCTGCCGCGCGGGGCCGATTTTGCCCGCACCAGGATCTCACCTTGCCCTCCCTAGTCCACTTTTACCCGCGCAAAATATCGAACTTAGGTCCGTATCTTGGCCATTTTTGTCCGCACGACGATCCTACCTTGGCCCATTTTGACCCCCATTTTTCTCCGCACCAGGATCCAACATCATGTGGGGTATGCCGGGGTCCTCTGCTCCGCTTCTGGGCCTAGTGCCCAGGCCTCAGATGAGAGCGCTCGTACGCGTAGTGCTTCGAGCCTCTGTATGAACGAGATGTGCGCAATCTCTCAGTTCTATGTCTATCGTCCAGTAGCAAGTTCTTGAGCGCCGGGACTCTGCTCCTCGGAGACGGGTAGAGCGTTGAACACCTGCTACACCGTGCACGAGTGCTACACAACGAATATTCTCACCCAGTAATGGACGAGAAACTCGCAGCCTCCTCTAAAACAACCCTAACACTGACTCAAATCGTCTCTTTCGCCGTTTCCTGCCAGGTTCAAAGTAAGAAGGCTGGGTTCACCGTTGACGACACGTTCCGGGAATAACATCATTCTTTCGGCCACTGTTCAAACGTTCATCCAGATTGTGATCTGCACACGGCGCTCAATTACCTCCGACTGTGCACAACCCGTGCTATGTCCACCTTTCATCGGATCAATCCTGTGTTATTCGTGACCCTCAACGGGGACAATCTCCCTGGATGTCCTCGAACGGATACAGGCCTCAACACCTCAACCAAATTTATGGAACCCATCAAAGTGTAGAAAATAATGGGGAATTCTCCGAGCTGCACACACTGGAGCGTAATGCAAGCATGCCTTCGAGAAAAACAACAGCCCCGGACCGTCATAGGTATGTATGGAAGCAAATTGACCAGAACTCAACAGCATGCTGAAACAATTCCAGTACGAAAGTCAAACCTGCAGATGCAACAGAGGCAAGGATGCACGGTTCACGAGGTGTCTGAATGTATGCGCCCATCGTACGAAGGAAACTTCAACTCTGTATTCTTTGGAACGCGGATTTGATACTGTCGAGAATTCGCCGTAGCTGCGCCAATCCAGATCTCCTACACAAGCATCGGCAGTCGAGAAACGCTAGTTATACCTACAATGCGGAGGCATGACAGGCTGTGGTGAGCTCACATCACTCTGGGAGCTCAGGATCTTGTGGAGTGTAGTCGACGGTGTAGATCGTAAAATTACATAGCTACATGTGGCTGGGCGTACGTACGCAGAAGCACCCCGGTGGACCGTAATTAGCACTAGATGTTCTGCAAGTCTACGTCGAGGTAGTAGCCGGCCCCCACGAGGCCGTGCGAGGCGCATATATGCGGTGTAGATGCCCCCTGTAGCTCTTTGTGATGGCAGCGGAAGTATTTATGAAGTCGTACGAGCGGCGGGAGAGCAGTGCACTTGCACGAGGGTACTTGTGATTGCCAACGAGACGCACCATACGGGGTTGTAACAACTCCTATCCTCAAGGATTCAATGGATGTATATCAAGACAGAGACCATTATTGGATATCCACAGACTGGTACTAGGAGCGTAGTGCAGTATGCGTTTGGTGGTGACACGGACTGGGTTCAAGTGTGCAGGAGCGGCGATAATTGTCTGCTGGGTGCAGGCAAAAAAAGATCCCAGGGACCCAATGCGGATCGCAAGAACAGGGTTAGGCTGGAGAGACTT
Organism: Gelatoporia subvermispora B; assembly: GCA_000320605.2. Taxonomy (NCBI): domain Eukaryota; kingdom Fungi; phylum Basidiomycota; class Agaricomycetes; order Polyporales; family Gelatoporiaceae; genus Gelatoporia; species Gelatoporia subvermispora. Next base: position 163,076 of record KB445797.1, read on the forward strand.
GTGTCGGGAAATGGGAGCGAAAGTCGAGGCGCCGGATGTGCTGGCGGAGGGGACACAGCCCAGAGTGCTCGCTCTCATGCGTCTAGCGCCACCTCAGTCCGGACATCGTATGCTTATGTAATGGGCCTCGTAGGCCCTTATTGTGGTCGGGCGCCATGAGCCTTTGAGGCTCCATCCTTTCGAGGCCTCCGAGGCGCTCATAGAAGCCCAGACGTCCCAGTTGGGCCAGAGGCATCCTATATGTACAACGCCCGCGTCTGTAATCATCGTATACGTCCTACAGGGAATGATTCTTGCTGTGATTCTCGGCTCCCGCCACGGACGCGATGGTTTTGCTCCCAGTATCCGACATGCGCTCTAACGCGATTGAAGCTCTCTGTCGGACCTCCCGCTGCTTCAGATCAGTATCTCTTCGCTGTGCACAAGACTATGACGCCGTCGTTGCGCGACCAGCAGCCGTTTGTACCTGGAGCGGGTCGCTTATTCTACAGCCCGAAGAAGAAGCGTCTCAGTAATGTCAACAAAGCGGTGGTTCACGATCCTGCTCGCATCCTTGAGATCCAGCGGCTGCGGAAGCGTTTGGAAGAACTTGAAAACCCGCCAGCATCCTCTCAGACGTGTGACGACCGTGACGATGGCTCGGCAGACATACAGATGGGGACTACATCTGTAGATGATCCCGGAGACGGCTTGCATGAGCAGGATGGGCTGGCGGACTCCAGCTCCAGACTAGACGACACCAATTCCGAGCCGCCCGACACCCTAGAGCTGGAGCGAAAACGCCGGCGAACTACTCACACTGCGGATATTGCATCCATGCACTCGCGATGGAAGACTATTCTACCCACGATTGTTGAGCCATTGCTCTAATACCTGCAAGATAGTTCGGGAAAGCCAGTGGCGACGCACTTTGCGCCCAATTACCGCTGCACAGGCTCGCAGTGCTCGCAGAAGAAGCAGGATGTTACTATTCTGTTTTGGGATCGTGAGCATTACAGTTGCTCTTTGATATCCAGTTCTGCGGGCTAACACACACACCTTGTAGATTATGAGAACCATTCTGTCCCATACTGCCAATGTACCCCACTTCCACATGTCCTCATAACATCCGGGATGTTCCCCACCTCGCCCTCTCAGCCTCGCATTGCGGTTTCAATCGACCTCCTGGAGTTCTATTTTGCTCTATTCGAATGCTCCGGAGATGCCGTCACCGCTCTCGCGCGTGCAATGCGCAATTACTACACAAGGCGTGGCTGGCACGTTCTAGACAGCAAGGTAGGTCTTGTAATCTTCATCTCGTGAGACCGGTGCTAATCAATCCTAATTCGTAGGGTGTTCCTATACTCGACCCATTTTGCCGGCCTCTGGGCTTTGCTATCCAGTGGTACGACAGTGTATGTGTACTCATTGCCCGTACGCTTGATGGCGCCATTGAGAAGGCTCGCCAGATGGTCGCGGCTCAAGAAGGTGCAAACAGCTCGCCTTTACCTTCCCGTCCTTCCGACGTGTCGACGCCATCGCAGCTTCCCAACACGCCGCCTCTCGATCTCTCAGATGAAACCACTACATTGTTATCGGACCGACCGTTGCCAGCCACATCATCCCCGATGACTCTGCTGTCTCCCCCAAGCCCTTCCCACAACACTAGGAAACCGAGCGTACGCCAGTGCTCATCATTTCTGCAATGTCGCTGCCCGGCCTGCTTTGGCGGCTCTAACTGGGGTCGGAGTCTCGCAGCGTAAGTCCATCTAGGATGCATCAGGTGTGCACTACATGTTAACGGCTTATTACTTCAGTGGCGGCGATATTGTTGTTGCTGTCGATGGGAATTTTAGCCACCGACACCTACAAACGTCGGGTGAGGGGCTGGAGTTCTACGAGCCGGAGTACTTTGTCCCAAAGGAGAAGGTGGATTCTGTTGGTACACGGATTGAGCAGTTACGCCAGGCTGGCAAGAAGCCGAAGTCTACGTATGTACCGAAGGTCCCCGATGAGGCGGTGAATGCATGTGAGAATGGGCACAAAGCTGCAAACGAACAGAAGGCCAAAACAAATGCCGATCGTCCTTGTCTGCAGTCACGATATACCTATCTTTCTGGCCAACATCGACACTCCAGGCGAGCAATTGAAGTACGCCATATGTCTGGTAGAAGAGCTCTTTGCGAACATCCCGGATGATGCCATTGTTGCTGTATTATACGACATCGGATGTGTTGCAGATCGTGGAAATAGCTTGGTATGTCATAGTTCGCTGCAAACACATACCGAGACTGATACCCTACGTGCTCCACAGTATTCATACCTCCCCGATCACATCACGGGTCGTCTGGTATGGGCTATCTCTATCATGCATGCATATGGGCATCAGTGGGCATGTTAGCTCGTTTACAACCCACGCTTGCGCCCTGGCTTAGGCCTCCGCGATGGCGAAGGAGTCGAGCGCCTTTGGGCCAGATTGCGAGTTTTCATCTCGATCACGCAAACCTCAGGAGTGCGTTCTTATTTGCTCATTTCGCTCGTACTTCTGACACGGTTTAACAGCGTACACGGCGCATCTGGCTCATTGATCGACAAGTGCAAGTCATCGCGAAGGAAATGCGGAACAATCTCGGCCTGTTCCTGGTTCATAAGTTGACCCACGGTGTTACCGAGCAACGTGGTAAGGCTCGCCCAATCCTGGATGGCATTGCTGTGAACGAAGATGAGCTGCGTGAGCAGGCTGCTCAGTTGTCTGTTCGGGCCCGTATGTCTACGCATATGTCGAGGAGATCCATCTGCTGACCATTGATATCACTTCCAGATGCGCCTGCCCGTCTCAAAAAGGAAGTAGATGCAGTTCTTGCATTGCAGAACGATTTCGACCGCGTAGAGGCGGCACTTCAAGCTGTGCGAACCCAGCTATCAGATGGTGAACCATCCGAGCAAGCCAGTGTCATCTTATCGACCCTCGAAAAGACATCCAAAGACCTCAGCAAGCGCGTTGACAACTTGTACACCTCTCTGAACGTCGGCACAAGCTTTCCTGAGCTCAAAGGCCTGGACACAAACTTCGTCAAGATCTTGATCCTCGCCCGCGACATCAAGTGCAACATCCGCAAGCGGGTCACTGCCCAATTCCTTGAGTATGACAGATTGGATCGCGCTGCTGGTGGCAAAGACAATCCACTAGGTGCGCATCCGTTGATGGTCATATCTCTGTACATAGACTAATCCTCACACAGGAACTAAACTACACCAACACACTCGCAAGGCCATCTCGAAGAGGCAGCCATCAATATTGACTGCCATCCGCAAGTTCAATAGGTACTGTCTTGTGCTTGCTGAGGAAGCGAAGAAGTACGACGTACCATCCACATTTCCCATCCCGTCACAACTCTCTACTGACCTTGCGAAGCTTCGTGACGATCCGAATCTATATGATGATGTGTGGCCAAGTCCTCTCCCACATCAAGGTACTGAACGGCCGAGATGGCTAGAAGAACAATCGGTGAGAGAAGGGATACAGGCAGTGCTAAAGATTGACCGGTGCAATGAGGAGGAGGCACGTCTCCGCCGAGAGGCCCAGAACATGTGTGCATGGTTTGGGCGGGAGCTGGCTGCTACCAAGCTCGCTTTGCTCACCTTTGGTAGTGCGTAATCAGGTGTTCCGCATCCACATCCTTGTTTACTACTTATCCATTGTTTCAGATGCATTATATGCCCCGCTGCTCCAGCAAAGGCATGATGACGTTGCGCTGCTGCAGCGGAGATGGGATATTTCCCTACTTCCTCCTGGCAGCTTGAAGTCGCAAGTGTCATGGGCTTCCGGTGTTGTTCGACAGGTCCTCCAGCGGGCCAATTTCAGCCAGCATCTATCCATCAACTCCACTTCGATCTTGACCCCTCTTGCAACGTTCGACGAGGAGGAGATGGAGGATCTCATCGAGAACCTCGGTGATAACCCCCAGATGATTGATATCCTTGAAGAGATTATCTCCGCAAAGGATGAAGAAGCGCAGATAGCCACTCCGGCCGTTGCATTTGTGACTGCTGCCGAGGATAACAGTCGGGATGCGAGTCATTCTCGGATGCAAACCTGTAAGAATAATAGTTATCTCACTCCGCAAGGATACAGCGATGACGACGGCAGTTTCTCTGGCACAGGTTCTGGTGGAAATGATGTATTGGTCCTTGCCCCAAAGCCCGAAGACAAGGAGAAACACTCTGTACCTCAGCCATCATCCGATGATGTACAGTATGTCTGGCAATGTCCAGTACGTGGCATCTGTGATGTTGTGTTCCATCGCTTATTGGTGTGTATTTGCCTAGGATAATTTGTGCCGGGACGAGTTCCCAGACTCAAGAAACATCCATATTGTTGGCACAGTTTCCCGTCTATCCTCAACACGAGTTATACCCCGCGGAAGTGGCCCACGGTTGGCCATATTCAGTCCAGGCAACTTTTTGCTTCTTGCTTCACCAGACAGAATGCTAAATTCCGATTGTATCAATGAGTGCGCAGTTCTCCTGCAGCAACATTTCCCCGGTATCAGCAGTTAAGATTGTGCTGTATTTTCAACTTATAACATCATCTCTGCTGCTCGAGAACATGCAAGTGGTACGCTTGAACGTTCTATACAGCACAACTTGTACTGGGAACGTGACTGTTGGCTGATACCTGTTCATCATGAGCCGACCGATGACCAGGTTGGTCACTGGACCCTCGTGATAGCTATTATCTCAAAGCGGCAATTCTACCACTTTGACAGCCTCACGATGAGGAGTGCGTGGATCGATGACATCAAGGTGGTCTCTGTGAGCAAGTATGAGTTCAGTTATTGACTGATGTTTCATCACAGTGTGCACATTGTCTGATCCGCCGCGTGTTTGAACTAGCTGGATGTGAGCCCCCACCTGGCGCGTGGCATGCAATGCCCCTTATCGTATGTCTTTGAGTATCTTAGTATCCTACCTTCTGATGCGGTTTTTTGTAGACCTCCCCTGTGCAGAGAAATGGTGTTGACTGTGGTGTATGGGTTTTGGCAGTCATTGCTGCACGAGTTCGCGGCTTTGATTTGACAGGCCTAACAGAGAAGGATTTACCATTTTTCCGTACTTATCTCTGCGGTCTGATATCTCAATTACCCGAACAATAGATGAGCATAGGAGCTAGAATACATCATAATGGTCCAACATTGTACAGCTTAGATGCATGTTCGTGAGGCTCTGCCAGCTCAGAAGAGCTATATCGTACATCAAAAAGTAATCATCAATCGACTCCATGAGATCAAGATCATCCCAGAGACAGTAAATTTGCCGTGCCAGCCACTCTGCGTGAATATCATCCTCTTCCGTGCCCGTAAATAGATCGGCCTCGCTCTGTGTCCTCTCCCATTCTTGAAGCAACTCACTGAGATGTCTTAATCCTGTCTGATAGACACTCGCCACATAGCCGTTGCGGCAGAGGGACATCCGGAGCTGTCCTTCTGTTCGAAGTTCAGCACATAGTCGTCCTTCTAGTGTGCGCATGTTGGCCTGCTATGGGATGGGAGATCAACGTTAAGATGGCGGATATGTTGTGCGAGGAAGTTTGGTCATACCGTGTATGTGTTAACAGGGCAAAACGCTAACGTTACAAGATGTTCCGGTAGCTTGTTAGGCCGTAATGTAGGTTCAGCAACATTTGGTGGAGATATTTTGAGCAGTGTGCAGTGTGGTGCCTGCGCCTGACTGGATTTATTTTGTCTGTATGCCTTGCGGCACGCTTTACCCCTGTGAGAAAGCTCAATTAGCCGAGACAACTAAGCAAGCAGCATGGCCATACACGCACTGCTCAGTTGTATCCCTTCTCGCTTTGTACTCACGCTGAGCAGCCTGGCGGTCTTTACTGGTAAAGTGTTTTGCTCGTTGGCCCATGGTTGAAGAGCAAGAATGCTAATGTGAAGTCGGAAATGCACTAGGTTCCCAAGAAGCACAGTGGCGTCGTGTAGGTACTGATACCTCGTATTGGAACAACTCCATTTACACAATCAGATAGTCCCATTGGACTTCCACAACCTTCTAGATACACTATATAGTGGTGTATGGTCCGTTCCCAGCACTCACAAGAAGGACCACATAGCAAATATCATGGCCTGGGATGTCTCCGGGAATTATGTTGTGACAGGGCCCTCTGATATTTGCTCTCTCATTGGTCAGTTACCATTGAGCCAGGCATTCAGATTTGGCCAGGACATCTCATCCTGATGTCATCCGCTTCCAAGAGTAAGTTGGAATATGCCATTTTCAGTCATACAATCGTCGCTGATCGATATCTGGCCAGCCTCGTTGAGTTGGTTGACATCCGTGATGCTTCCTGGATTTGCAGTGCATGTGCTGCTGAATGCAAAAATGCTAGGGCTACAGTGTCGTCTCGTTTTCCTGGGCCCCATCCTTCATCCCACCCATCATCCCATTCACCAGAGCCTTAACACATATGATCGCCTCAAACGAGACTCGGATACTCTTCTGAGTTATAGGTGCGTGGTTCTAACGGTCAGTGCTTATGGTGTACTGACCCAATACAATAGAATGGGGCGCGGAAACTCCTCATCGCGACGAGGCACTGGACTGGCGACGCGTTGCTCATCGCGGACACGTTCAGCCCGCACGGCTGCCTCTGATACTGTTGCTCACGAGAATGATACACTGGATATTCCATTTGAGGCTTCGTATACGATGGTGCCCCACCCTATCCAACCTTCTATTGTGCCTCCTACACAGCCGCATGTCCCCGCGCTGCCACCCGTAGAGTATCCTACACGTCATTATCCATTAGTTATGAACCCTCCTCCGCCTTCCGTGGAACCCTTCATAGAGCATCCCCCTATCACTACGCTCTCGCAGCAGTCCTTGGCCAGCGAAGCTGATGAGTTCAATGAGTATATGCCAACCACATCCGACCTCGAGCATTTCGATGGTCTCGACTCACAGCTGCAGCACTACAGCCACTCTGTCCATGATGATGACCTGCAGTCACCATCACCGACCTCTGCAATGGCTACGCGCTATAGCCAAGCAGGATATGTAAGCATCAATATTATGTTTTTTCGATAACAGCTTACCTATAGTACTTCCAGATCGCAGACCTGTCGACCAATGGGCATGCATCACCTGATGGCCATACCAACAAGCCCTTGCAGATTCCCCTCCCTGCGCCATTGACATCTGCTAATGTTTTGGCAAGGAGACCGGCCGCTGAAGACCTACTCCAAAAGTTCGAGGAGTGAGCCAGAGCCATCATTCCTACCCTGCGGCCAGTCGACTCATCGCCAATGCGTGGTATTTCTGCGCCGCCAGACAATGGTGACGTCTTCATGTCTCATCATCACACTGGCGCACGCCTGCCCCCTCTACTCTCACATCACATGAATCCTGTTCTTGCGGTCGCACCTGCGCCGCCAGAATCTCTGTCTGCTAACCCCGAGCCACCTGAACGTGCAGGAGGACGAGGAGGATCCGCACCTCCAACGCCTCAGAGTCAGCGGAGAGCAGCTCCATTGTCAGTCTCGAGACCGCCTCATCCGGTGGGACTTGGCATCCCCTCTCTCCTTGCATCACTTGTGTTCTCTACACCTATTCCTGGACCTGCGGCAAGTGCTGCCAGTCTGCCAGCTACAGTCACAGCACCGGAGACTTTGCACATCCAGATCGAGCCTCCGTCATCGGGGAATCATCTGGGTGCCATTGCAGTGGACAGCCTGATCTTTCCGGATCTGTTAGGTGATGGCCAGCATCCACCAAGCACTCCACCCCCTAGAGCTCGGCCGCTGCAGCCGTACTCACCACTCCCACCGTCGTCTCTCCTGCCGCCGTCCCCTGGGTCCGATGTTGCATCAAATCTCCCTGATGCTACTCTGGCCATTCCGGTTGCCAATCATGCACAAGAGCCAATCGTGAATGATGCTGCTGCAACAGTCGCTGAACACGAGGCGTTCCCTGCAGCCGAGCACGACGAGCACGGAGGCACAAACCTTGACGATATTAAAGATGATGAGCCCGACTACACCATCGACGCCAAGCAGCTTCAAGACCAGCTATGCGATGCGCAAGTTGAAGAGCGTCGTGTGGCAGGCGAGCTCTTGCAACGTCTGACTCAGAAATGCTGGACGATCGATATCATGTTCCATGACATCGCGGCGTCCAAGCCAGGCGTGACATCAGAACAAGTGCAACGGCTCTGGACTAGTCTGCATACAGATGCTCGTCAGCACGTCAATATCTGGGGACTATACCAGATGTTGCACAGTGATCGTACCGCTGCTGAGTGTGCACGACTTGGTCCGAATGATGACGGTATGTATCCAGTATGTCGCAAAACATATACAAAGTTGAACCAACCTATCTTAGGCAAGATCCTGGTATCGCACAATCGGAAGATTGTCGCCAGGTGCTTCGAAAAGTTCAAAGAAGTGTAGGCAAATGATGAGGAGAAGATGCATGAGATACTCCTCACGAATTATCATATCCGCATGCTTCTTGGCCCAGACAGTGCCACCGTTGCCTCTCGCAAACGGATGTTCCACAAGTTTACAGGTAAACTTGTGCAATCACTTGACACTGCACATGTCCGGTGGGGATTCGAGAGCATTCTCCTAACCTCTGGGAATAATCCTCCGCAAGACGACAATGTGAGGTTCATGTATGAGACCGAAGGAGCGGCTGGAGTAAGTCCCCATCACGTCATTGTATACGCATCTCTGACATGTCATTAGTTCGTTGAATGGGTGACCAAAATGGACCCTGACACGATAATTGGGCTTTTGCGTTCCCATGCGTCGTAAACCTTTGCTACTCTCAGGTGTGATGCAAGTACTAATACCCGTGTTCCGAAGACATCTTAGCGCAAATCTCATTATAGAGCGCACTCACAAGGCTGCAAATCTGGCCGCCGGCACATCTTCAAAGGCCCCAGCAGATGTCGCTAAGCGTACTTCAGAGCCAAGCGGGGGCAGCCAGGATGTCTCTCAGGCTATCCCGAATGCCGACGCACTTACAACCTACGTCTTTGAGCCCCTGACAGCAACGGGAGACGCCCTCACGAAGCAGCTGAGACTTCGGCTCATGATCATGATCTGCCTAGCTCGTGGCATCAAGCCGACCATTGAGAACACATCGCAATGACCGTGGGTGTCACTCCCAACGTATCTTCGTCGCCACAAGCTCGTTCTTCTCAACTACCCGGAGGATGTGCCTTATCCGGGTCATCCTAACATGGATAGAAGCAAGGGCATTGCTGCGCTTCATGGGCCTGAGCGAGAACGGCTAGCAAGGGCGCTTGAACATCCAACATACCCGCTCAAATTTGTTGCTGACTATGAGGAGGATAGGAACCGTAAGTCATTACCTATCTTGTATTTCTTCAACGTCTCATGTATGGCCATAGGTCACGGTGACTACATCGTCATTGTTGGTGTTCCTCCGGCAGCATCCTCAAAACATTCCCACGGCTTGCGAGTCTTCTGGTCATCATCATTGGAGGCTCCATGGACGGACTACAAGGGCCCTCCGCGCCGTGTGGACGATGACATCTCGCCCGCAAACTCGCCAAAAGCCAAAGATGAGACTGGCAACATCGCAGAAGATGATGCACACCCCAAGGCACCTTCTCCGCCTGTTGCGAAGCGCACTCGCACAGGTGGAGTGGCCAAGATGCGGGTGGTTGAGGTTCAATCACAGTCGGATGATCAGCCACGCCTGCCATCAGAGGATGACAATGATGATGACTCTTACCACGACTCAGAGGAGGAGATGAGAGGTTCTAAACGTGTGAAGTTCATGGAGAACAGTCCCTCACCATTTCCGGCACCATCTCCGGCACCATCTCTGGCACCGTCTCCGGCACCATCTCTGGCACCATCTCCGGCCCCATCTGGCACGCCGGTACCAGAGACTCTGCCTGCCATGGACATCCAGGATACCGCGCCGAGCCTCGAGCTCGGTGATACATTGCAGCTACCCTCTCAAAAACCCTTTCCACGATGTCGCCCTCCTGGTGCTCCCAAGCCGATCACTTCGAAGTCCAAGTCTCCCATCCCCAGTGGTTCGTGTGCACCGCTGCCTGCCAGTTTGCATGTGGCACCACCTAAGACTTCACGTGTGCCGCCACCTAGTACTTTGCGTGCGCCGCCACTTACTGGTCCACGTGCACCACCACCCATCTTCGGCCCTGGACAGATGTATGTAACAACCTCTGAGGAGGACTATGTTGAATTTGTGGGCATGCGTAAATTGCCTGGTGCGCCACCGCAGTGGAGCCCTGATTTCGAGGTCGTTGATGATTTGTCTGTCCCCGTGAAGACCGCTAAGAGAGCAGCAGCAAAGAAGGGCAAGGGGACCAAGCGGGGTCCTGACATCGAGCCCGTCAACAACGCACCCTCACGCGCGAAGGGCGAGAAGCCGTCAGCACCCAAGAAGTCCAGGTTGATGCTGCAGGACTCTGATGTCGAGCTTGTGGATGCGCCACCAATGCCTCCGAGAGGTCCCGGTCTGCCCAGAGTTGTCATCACCAAGAGACCGAAGATGACGCAAGAGCAGCAAACTCGGATGAAGCAGCACGTGAAGGAGCGCCTCTCGAGATACTCCCGGGATGATGCTAAGGGACCAGCAGAGTCGACAGGGGTCGCAGCGGGACCATCTTCAAAGCATCAGCCGGGGGTAGTGCTCCGCGGTATGCCTGAGCCGATGACCTCTGCAGCGCCTGTCGCGGGACCGAATCGCAGCCGTCCTACGCCACATCACAATGAAGGTGTACACAAGCTCGAGCAGACAGAGAAGCATGTAACCCTTTCCACGCAGTCACAGGGCGATCACACGATGGCCAGCTTTGGCGAGCCTCCTAGCTATCCATCGGCGAACCAAGAAATACCCGATAGTCGACGCGACTACCTCGAGCTTCAGGCGCAAATCCGGAAGACACATAAGCCCGCAGCTAGAGTCATTCGGTCCCACATCACCGGCAAAGTCATCCCGGCCGTGTCGTCCTCAACTGCGCGGACCATTTCGCCAGCCCCAGGGCCATCCAACTCCAATCCGCCTGCGCCTGCTCCGCCCGGCCCCACCATGCCTGCACCTGCTCCGCTTATTCCTCCCGATCCCGCTGCGCTGCAAATGGCGGCAATGCCTCAGCTTAATCTCGGCCAAATTGGCAGCGTGCAGATCAGTGCGGAGGTCATTGCCCTTGCCCTAGCACTGCAGCGGCAACTCCAAGAGCAGCAGCAACAGAACAATGCCACCCAAAGGTGAAGGCTCGGATGACTCCGGTATGTCGTGTTCTCGAATAAAAACATTATCATCTGCAGAACATCAGTAATTGTCTCATTCTCTTGTTCTATCGAGGTCTGCTTTGTATTCAGTGCTCCCCGAGATTGTGCTCGATGTCCCGTCGTGCAACCATTGCTCGCCCGTTTCCAATGTGCTTCTTGAACCTCGATCCTCGCTATTGACTCATGCGCTTTGTGACCAGTTCTTGGCCTGAGATCGTGCATTTCCCACCCAATCCTGATCCATTTCTTGAACCTCGCTTGTTGCCGCTGACTTGGTCCCCATTTATCCGTTTTATCTGTGCCATCCAGTTCTTGTTGTGCTCTGTATGAGACTCGCTATCTGTGATAGTATGTATGATCTCTTGTGGTCGCCCTGCTGCTGCTATCGTTCGTAGTTGTCATTATGTATGTATCTACCATAATATGATGTCTGCAGACCTAACACCGTGATTCACGAATACCTAGCTCCATAAACTCGCTACCACCTGCAAATCCCCAGTTACGCAGGCCTAGTAGCGAACACCTGGCTCTTCGCAACCCTGCTACCATCTGCAAATACCCAGTGGTACATGCCCAGCACTACCTCTAGCCGCACCGTCTGTGCATTTGATGGTATGGCGATGTCGTGGGGATGCTCTTGGCGAGAACTGAACACGAGCCGTCCCGGAGGCCTCGAAAGGATGGAGCCTCGAAGGCCCATGGCGCCCGACCACAATAAGGGCCTACGAGGCCCATTACATAAGCATACGATGTCCGGACTGAGGTGTCTAGCGCACGACTCAGCGCTACGTCATCGAGGTTGTCTCTTGCGACCAGCCTGACTCTGACTCAAGCACTACTCCATCCACCTTGCTGGATACCTGGGCTCACCGACCTCTCGTGTGCATGTAGCTGTCGCTCGTCCATTGTGTCCGCTCTGATGTCATCGCCGCAGCCCGGCCGATCAACGACTTCTCGCCAGTACGCTTCCGCTACAGCCCCCACGACAGCATGCTTCGACTTGCGTCGCTCCTTGCTATCTCGGCGAGCTCACGTCATACGGTCAATACGTCTTGATGCTTCCAGGCGCCCTCCGCTTCACCTCATTCCGCTCGGAGGACCCCCGCGCGCGAGATCTCGCTCTGTTGGATATGTGCACAGATCAAAGTGCGATGCGCGCCGTGCACACGTCATGTCCACTCTACATCTTCGCTGCAGGTCCATTTCCCGTATATCCTGCGCGTTCTCCATTCCTACAAATCGTATCCTGACCTCTCTCGTAATGTATAGCCCGTGGAGGCCACGCCAGGCAGGTCGCCGTCTCGACCTTGTCGCAATCTTTCAACGCTGGCGAAGGGACTTCATTCTAATACTTCTTTTGCTCACGGCCTGGAGACAAACAGTACATGCTGCTGGATTCTCGGCCCCAATCATGCCCACACGCTGACAATTTCGTGCTGTAATGATGCCAGGATTGGCTTGCCCTGTGTACTTATGTAGACAATTTGTGCAGAATCGAATTCAGTTTTGCGCCATCAGATGTGCGCCCTCTCTTTCGAATTCGCCGCATGTACATATGACGTCTCAAACAGCGGTAACAATAACAACCGGCCGTTGATCACGGATTGCATCCCTACACACAAACAAGGAGGGACGTAGTGTTAGGCTACCCGGAGTAGAATCTCCTGAGATCGAGGAGCTCCGCAACACATTGAGTCCAACTAGGTTTGGTTGCGCGATATTGTACGAACAGGGCGGGTTGATACTACAAAATATCGACATGGCGACCTATATCCATAAGTCGGCCGGGCTAGGTGTCCTGTTGATTCTCCTCCTCCGGCACGTACCCATTCGCCATCGACCAAGCTTTTATTCGAGGCAGGTACGATCCCTTGAGCCTATTGGGCGATTGCGCTGCTTCCGCGACGATCTCTTTGACTCGCCGGTCGATGATAACGTCGAGCGCCGCCACGAGCCCGTCGCCAGGCCCGTTCTCCTGCACGTGGCATGTCAGCGTGGTGCAGACCCGCCAAGCAGGGTACTCCAGCTCACCTCGTACCAGCGGCGCAGTTTTGCGCAGGCATCTACTGCAAGGACTTTGCTAACCCACTGATGGTGGCCCCACACACCCCGCGTTCGCAACCAGTCATCCAGATGCGTCTCTACGAAGCCCCGCAGAGCTCGCACGAGCTCGGGCGTGTATCGCGCTCGAAGGAGATGTTCATCCCAGTGCACGAGGGCATAGTTCCACATCTGCGGCATCTCTCTATCAGCATCGCGCAGACTGTCGACGTCGTCGCGAGTCAGGAGATCAAGCAGGGATGCCGCAATGAGGGCATGCCCTGACGGCGGGTCGACGAGGAAGGCACGATCCGTGCACCGGGCGGCATCGGTAAGGAATTGGGGGAAGCTTGCGTGGCAGGCCCGGAGTGGGGTGATTGCGGTGACGTTGCCGTCGACGATGAGAACGGATCGAAGGCGGTCGATCACATCCATGGTGATCTCGGTCGACAATCCGAATATACTGAGACTCTTTGCAGATAGATCCCCGTCTGAAGTAACCCGCTCTGTCGCAAACCATGCCAGCACACAACGAACGCGCTGCATGCGCTCTTCATCTTCTTCAAAGGGCTCAAATGAGCTCTTTAGGATTGTTATGTAGAGCTCGTCAAGCCGCACATAGCCCCTAGATGACGCCTTGGCTCCTTCGGAAGCGAGGAGCATATCATAGATTTTCTCTGCCAGCCATTTGTCTTGACGGAGGAAGCGAACCGCAGTGCTTGCCCATATGAACAAGCCATCGGACAGTCTCGTCAGCTCCTCTATCGCATTTGGACGAGCTTCTAGGAGCCGGAAGCCACCCGCAGCGGCGGCCTCCCTCAGTTCCGTTCCGATGAAAAGGCGAATGTCATTGTCAATGTTTTCCTCCTTCTGCAGATCACGCCGGTATATGATATCGGAGTACTTCGACGAGTTGAGCGCCTCCAGGATATATGTCTCGGGACGGGTGGCGATGAGGACACGGAGGCAAGGTATGTCGTGTGCTGCCTGACATAGCAGCTGTAGCATCGACGCAACGATGGAACCGGATGTGTTGGCGCATTCGTCCACTCCATTAACTACGAACACCAACGTGGGTGTGGTGATCGCAGACTCCCCGAGGTTCCTCAATATATCTAGAATGAGGGCTCTGATCTGATGCTCCAGTGCTTGGTCGTGACCTGCTTTGTGCTTCCGGGCCGCGTTGGCGATTTGAGAACGTAGAGCCGGAACAGACTCTGCCAGCTGGTATGCGATTGTCGGAAACACTCGATGGGCATCGCTGCATTCTGTTGAGCTGCGCAGGAAGAAGAACGAGGCGCCGAGATGTCCCTCTGGTAGTTGACGGCAGAAGACGTGGGCGATACTGGATTTTCCCATTCCAGCTTGACCGTATAGGGCATATACGCGTTTCTCGGACTTCGCATCTTTCGCCCATTCAACCAGGTCATGAAGGATTGCCTGTCTGGTGCCGGCATGAAGTAGAGACTTTTCCTCAATCAGAGCGGATGTGTACGATGCATTCGCGTGGTTGAGCGCCTCCAAGGCTTTCCGAGATTCTACGCGAATAACTGTCAGCACGTCTCCCGCAACACAGAGTGTTCTGAGTACCTTTGTCGAGCTCCAAAGCAGTGATTTGTCCCAAAGCGTATTCTCTCTCGATATCCCCCTGGAACTTGAAGTGCTCTCAGGAAGCTGTCGAGTCATAACAACGGAGTCACCGACCTTGAAGTTGCTCATGGCATTATCGATTCTCTGACGTATATTCTTCAACTTCTCTGCGTCAGGCTCCGCAAACCAAAGCGCCCCTAAGAACCGCCGATGTTGAGTCTCTCCTGCTGATTTGGAGATCTCTTGTAGTGTTCTACACAACCGCTCAAAACTCCCGGCTAGTGATAAATCGCAAGGGCCGCTCACTGTACAAGTGTAGTGACCCGCATGGTGAGTCGTTGGGTAGTCGTAGACGCAATGTCTTTCCGAGTCTGTTCCTCGGGTTGCGGACCCGCAACGAAAAGCGTGTTACGCGTAGTCTCGTTCAGCAAGTTAGTCAACTCTTGTATCCTCTCGATCGTATCGCGTCTATCTCCGAGATTGGCTCTCATAGTCTATACAATGTCGGTTAGTAAATCTTTGCGGTGACATCGGTTCACGTACCGAGATCCTATCTGCTAAGGCATTGAGGATAGGTGCCACCGATGCGGCCCCAGGTACAGGAGCGGTTGACAGGACTTGATTGGCAATGTTCAAACCAGTCTTCAAGTTAGACAAGACCGCGTCCAATGTGCCCTCATTCTATGGGCACCCTCGTGTTATCATGTGCATGGAAGCAGATGGCGATATCGACTACCTCGGAAGATTTTGGCTCCTTTCCTTTCCTCTTGAACCACTGTCGCGGTCTTACCGGGACGCTTATCGACGGTTTATCTGCGTCCTCTGCATCTGACATGGTGGGTTGTGGAGGAGAGTGGACGGCATATTGGGCGAGAAGTACAGTAGATACCGGGCATTGGGTTGGCTGTGCACATGAGGCATGTCAACGGGATGCATCGAAGCGCAACACACCTGCATGCCACGCGTTCGAGATGACCACATGACCCACCATATAGAGTCGCATCATCGAAACTGCATCGCCCATCTGACCGAAAGCTCCGAACGGCAATGCAAACGATGTGAGAGGGACTCTGATGAGTAGAAGTCTTACATATCCTTAGGATCGAGAGGGGGGTATTGAGATTGACACTGTGAGTAAACGTTTTACATCTCCTTGGGACCATCCAGGGTTTTGTCGCGTTGTATAGCAGTCTAGACGCATCAGAGACAATGTACGTCTTCCCATCAACCGATTGTAACCTCCTAAAGTGTGCGTGTATCCTGGCTCTGTAGCCGTTATGGCGAATCTGCAATCGTGTGATCAGAATTGCGAGAAATGCGAGATAACGTCCTGAGTTTATCATGCACGTGAGGGAGCGTTGGTGCAATTCAAGCGAGGAGAGTGGAAACAATGTCAACAAAAAATAACCAAACGGAATCTTTTATATCTATATATTACAGTAGACAAGACATTGGGATGAATGCCCGCATAATCCTGTATGAGGAACAGACCCTGAGACATCGAGATAGCACATAATGCCAGGCTGTACGTACGTCACTGAACCTGCTCCTAAAAGAGTTTTCACATTGCTCTCCTTGAGCACTCCCAGGCCAAGTCCCGCCGCTAGCACACGCATGCCTGGCCAGTGAGGCCATTCCAATGAAGCTTCTCGGCCTCACCCAGCTTGTGGCTACGTCTGGATAACGGTGTATCACGTTCAGTCCGGAGTGGAGATGGAAGACGCAAATACGCACGATAGCTTTGCTAGCGATGTGCTGGTGAAGATAGACTCCATGCGCACAAGCATCTACGCTATCAACAGAGGCACAAGCAATGGGCGAGTCTTGAACTAAGGCCATGTTCCATGAGATTGTGTTCTGTATGATCCGTCAACTTCTGTTCTGATTCGTTGAACGATAACCAGGGACGTACAACGCGACCTTAAATAACTCTGAGGATTGCCAGAGACATGTCGAACTCCACGAAGGCGTTGACAAAGAAACACATCGCTTCGATGGCGTCTGAGTGGGCACGCACGAACTTTGCCATTGATGTCATGCCTTCCAGTCAAGCGGATGCCAGGGTGATTCACAAAAGAACGTGAGGCCGATGTGACTCCGTTCAATTCCGCTGTCGAATTCCCGGGTCGCCTGTAGGATGCTGTACTCGCGGTTGGGTGGCTGTAGCGCATATTCACCTGATGGTGCTTAGGGATTTCACTTGCTACCCTGGCAGCGACCATGAGCCAAGCCTGCAAGCTGCCAGCTCCGGTAGGACGTGAGGAGGCCTCGCATGCAGGCGAGGGCAAGGGAACCATTCCTTGTATATTGAAAATTCGCGATAAAAACCTGAGAGCGAGCTGTAGCTGCGTTGGACATAGAGAGAGGCTGAAAATCCAGGTGAACGATATGTCCGAGTAGACATTGAAGTGAGAATGAGCAGAGCAAGCGCTGAGCTGGGACGCGTAGCCGGTACCCGATCGACGAGATCGTGGATTCGCATCGAGAAACAACGTCTGTCTCGGTAGGCAGAGCGCCCAAGCATTTGCCTCGCAGCGCTCACACGCAACTCATATCTCATGTTTTCCTCCATTGTGTCTCGTTTCGGATCCCTCTTCGTCCGCTCTGTTTTCAGGATCCTACTCCGCACTGGGCGAGATCCAACTCGGCATTTCGTGGATTTCTCAAACACCGATTAACTTGGCACCTCGCATGACTATCATCAGTCTCCCTCAGCATGCTTCAACGCCCCTCTGGATGCGGTTTTGTGATATCAGGCCAGGAGCTCAGCTACGGCGAATGTAATCTTTCAACGCCCCGTACAAACGCAGTGCCAGTGTGCGTCACAAGCAGCGTGCAGCTGCCTGTGATAGATCCGGGGTTATCGTTCATGCTGTTATGGTGGCAGGGCGCATCTAGCGACCCTTCATTCGTTGAAAATTACTGCGCCTGGAGAGACGAGCAGGCACGCCAGTACGTTGTATTCGATTACCGCCGCCTCGAGTACTCATGGTGACGCAGCCCCAACGCTAGAGCGGTCACCGGTGCTACGAAGAGGAGGCAGGAAGCAGTGTTGAAATTGTCCACTTGTGAGGTGTAACGGAGTCTAGGGCTGGACCGATGGTATGTAGCGACAAATCTGCAACTTGGGGATAGTGCTATTGACGTGCTTCAGCGACCCTCCGACACTTTGCATCAATTGTAGCATGCAAGGACTCGTCAGGAGCTCAGACCGACGTGATCCTGTACTCTCCGCCATGCAGCGTAGCGTCCACGAGCCCTCGATCATTAAGTCTATCATCGAGGTTTGTGCGTGTATTGACAGTTGGAGCAACGGCCGAATCTTCGGAGAACGAGTGGAAACGATTTCTCGCGCTATCTGCGGTACGTTCGGACGCCGCTCCCCTGCAATAAGATGACTTCTTTGTTACAGAGTAGATTCATTTACTTGACCCATCCCTGGTAGCGCTGCCTGAATTCTCGTGTCCATCAAGAGGTCTGGCCAGTCGAGAGCTGTAATCCACTCGATTGTGTACGTGATATCAGTTTGTCTCGGCGCACTCCTGGTTGACCAAAGGCTGCATCCAGCTCCATTCATCAAGAGACCCATGCTCCGCAATCGATACACAAATTGTCTTCTGTAGATGCACGTGCTGCCCATGCTACATACACAACGCGGCTGCAAATGCCAGCTCAGGTATGCATTATGAGTTGCGCATGGTCCGACAGATGTCTACGAAGCCATCGCTGATGATACTTCCGCAGTGGATCAATGGGACGTTAGTCCCGACAGTAGGCGTTCAGACATCCTAAATTGCAGGCTCGTCGACCCGAGTTTGAGCAATCCCCGTCCGCGATATCTCTACTCACGTGATACCCGACTCAGGACGCTGAATGCATTGGAAGCACAGGTCTCATATCTTTATTTGCATTGTTCCCAGATGCAGAGGGCATCAGCGAATAGCAGTGTATGCCCTGACAATGGTAAGCTATGTCAGGTCAGAGACTATAGGCCAAGAGCTCATGACGGAGGACAGGATGAGATATATTTCTTCGGCGGATGACTCTACATTCGCCGCGCATCTGAGCGTGAAATCGAGCCCACGGCCGCAGGCAGCTGCCCCGCTCCGACCGAAGTACAGACAGATCCTTCATGTCCGTGCATCATATCCGGATGCGTACCGCAAACATACACAGTTCTTGACCACCCGCTCCGCAAAGCCTGAATGACAGGAACATCTCGCTCGCTTGAGACTGAGTGTCAGAAGGGTCTTCGACCACTCCGGTAGTGTAAGAGCTGTCGGTAATTCTTGCGAGCCGTTCGGATGGGGTGCACATATCTTAGCAACCGGATCGCGTTGGCGGGCCGATAGGAACGGCTGAAGGTCGCGATGGTTGGACCCGGTATCGCTACTTGAGGTATAGTCTAGTTTGTGTTCCATCACAAATTGAGCCAAGAGCTGAAAGAGAGATAAACGTACCAGATACAGGGCGTTGGCACTACAGATATAGTACTATATCAGGTGCAAACCCGCGCTGTAGGCTATGACGTTCGGCAGAAATGATAGCATTGAGAGTCGTGACAGGGCAACGGGATCCGATGGGTATTTGACCAACCATCATCGGGCGAGTTCACTGAGACATACTATCAGATCATGTTTACCAGAAACCCGGCGGACCACGTTGCGTAAGTTTATTAGATGTTAGAACGAAGTAAGTAACATGCGCCAGTCACAAGTAAAACACACCACATGGAACTCAGTAGCGCGGTGTATCACAACGATCGGGAATCGGCAAGAGAGTGGCTCGAATAGACGCAGAGACAGATGGAGAGAAAGAGGCTCTGCGATGGAACTGAAAGCGGGTAGAAGACATCAGATATCCGACGCACTAGTCTACTAGTCAGACCGCCTAAGTCGTTTTTCTGCAGGAGACGAATCGGGACCACGATGAACGGCACCGTCCGAAGTATGTCCCGGATGACCTATATGCGCCAGCGAGATGCAGGGAGCATATATTGGTGACGACGAGTCCAGTACGATCCTTAGAGATGAGCTAGAGCGCACGGGACGCAGAGAGAGGTCGGAGGAAATTCATTGGACAGCATGCAGAGCCTACCGAGAGCATATACAAAGCGTCCTCGGAGCGGTGCTGTAGGGCGACCTAGGACGACCGTGGAGTAAAGTCGCCCTGAGTCATCGAGTGGTCTCTGAACGAAGTCGTGCTTAGAAGCCGCGGGACAGGAGCGGAGATATACGAGAGGCCATGCGTGTGTAGACAGTAGATGGGGTATCTCGCGCGAACCGGCGAGGGGCCGAGGGCAGAAGACGTCAAGATGTCGGGTCGAAGAGGTTGCAGAGTCCATCTTGAGCACCGGAGAAGTGTACAAGAAACAACGGCTCGTGTTGATGGGGGCCGCGGATGGCTTGATCAATGTTCAGACCTTCAGGCCTGTCAGGACTCGTAAGGACCGCTCGGGCTCTTGTAGGATCCACGACGTACGCAGGCACCCGTTGAGCGCCGAACAGAGGGCCTACGCCATCGAGCGGTCGAGATAACGTCGTCCGGGGTCCTTGATGAACAAATAGCGCCCCATGTATCGGCGGGACCAGCAGAACGTAAGAACGGTTGGTGGGACGAGAGCGGACGTGCATCAAAGGGGCACAGCACGGAGCCAGGCGCAGAAAATGCTGCGTCCTCCGTTGCCCGATTGCGTCATCCCGAGCTTGCCCTAAACTCTCAGGCCCAGCGCTCCGTCCAGCGCTCCGAAGCTCTCGTTGGTGCTCAGCAAGGCACCGCGGTCTCGACGGCAGCGAAGTCGAAGACAGTCGTGACGACGGCGCATATACAGTGCCCCTGTCATCCGATCTTCGTCCTGTGTTCTTCTGATCACACAGCTACGTGTTCTCTCTGGCTTGCGCTACCCCCCGCCCATCGATAATCCCCGCACGTCACAGATTCCAGTTTGCTTTCGAAAACTACCGTTTTCAACACGGTCTTGTTCTCTCCTCGTCCGTATTCAATCAGCAGCCCGCTCGAACCGCTGGGTAGAGTATCTCCTGAGCAATCATCAATATCTTACAGACGAAATGTCATCGATACGAACTGCTCCATGTCGGAATGATATAGTAGCTCGGTACGTGCGAGACAATCTAGCCAAAGCGCTAGATCCCCGCAGTAGTGGTGGGACGCATTGACCCGAGCGCCGACTTGAGTGGATTGTGTTCTTGAACATGCTCAGGAGTCGGCGAGACCGCGGCAGACGCTGCAGATGTGAGCAGTATCTGACGCGTACGAGACACGAATCTGGGACGAGGGCGAGCTACAGCCGAAGCAAAGTATACAATGCCTCTGAAGCAGGACAGAGGATACATCCGGTAAGAGGAGGCGAAAGATAAGGGCAGAGATGGATTGCGACGCACCAGTGGCAACTAGTGAGTCATACTCCCTCCGCCATGCATGCCATCGCACTGGTGATCAAATGCATATCCTCAACGACTCTGATTCTAACGACCTGACGTAAGTGCTGGGTGGGCTTCGCTGGAGGTGGTCGTGATCTCTAGCTAATCGTGTCAACTTGCAACTGTGCGGAGACGATCAGCTATGTACATCCTCGTAACAACGGATGAACACGTACGAGACATCCCCAGGGAGAGCCCTAGATGCTCGTCATCGCAACATTGAACCTCTTGAAGTGATAGACGGAGCAGCAGGTCGTGGGTACCGCGTCCTTGGATGAATGCGTGTGGATCTCTCCAAGGTTGCCGTTGCCGCACAACTCCGAGCGGCGGGTTTCATCAAGCAGCGACTGAACGCGACCCGTCGGCACCTTCAGGACCGGCTCAGAAGAGGCATGCATGGCGATCGACGACCACACGAGCAGCAAAGACACGAGCAGGTTGCGGGTGCGTGCATCATCGCCCGGACTGGGTCGCGCGACGCGATCGCGTTCGGGCGCCTCCTGTGCGCGCCCGCTGCTGAAGCGCTGACTGAACGCGTCGCCGACCTCTCCTACTCAGGGACTCAACTCATTTCCAGCACATGTCCGGCTTTGATGTCATGGCTGCAATCTGGCGAATCGACGACCCCCTGCCAGGATGCTTCGACCTGCGTCGCCCGACCGCACGTCATACGGTCGGGACGCCTTGTAACCTCCGGATGTCCGCTGCATTACCGGCGGATAGTGACCTTCGACACTCACACTGGTCGCGTTGTAGGTACAAATAGAGCTATTATCTGCTATTTGAGGTATTTTGCGCGCATATATCGAGCGTCCGGCACGCTATTGACTGAAGGTTCTCTTATACTTGGTCTAGCGGTATAGATTTGCACCTCAGCACAGTCCTCCGAGCGGCACCTTGCTCCCCGTCTCTACTATCGCTCGATCCTTCTGCGCTGGCGAAGGGACTCCACTATACTACTTCAGTTGTTCATGGTCTGGAGACAGATAGTACGTGTTGCTTGATCCTCGGCCCTAATCTGGCCTAACTGCTGACAATCGCGCGCTGCAATGATGTTGGGATTGGCTTTCCCTGTGTACTTATGTACTATGTACTGAGTGTGCGAAATGGTATTCAATTTCGCGCCATCATATGTGTGCCTCCTCTTTCCAATGCACAGTATGTACGGATGGGATCTCAAACAGAGATAGCAAATGGTCATTGGACGCGGATTGCATCCATACATACAACGAGGTCAGACACGGCGTCAAACTACTGAGGGTAAATTGTTCGAGCTCGAGAAATTCTGCAATACAGCGAGTCCAACTAGTTTATGTCGTGCTACATCCTATGGAAACAGCGCGGGCGGATACTACAAAGTATGGACGTGGCGACCTACATCTACAGGCGCCCGGGCCAAGTGTCTTATTCATCCTTCTTGATCTTCAATGGCGTGTACCCATTTGCCGTCGACCACGACTTGATTCGGGGCATGTCCAGTATCTTATGGAACTTATCCGGCGATTGCGCTGCTTCCGTGACGAGCTCTTTGACTCGTCGGTCAATGATGTCGTCGAGCGCCTCCACGAGCCCGTCGTCAGGCCCGCTCTTCTGCACGTGGCATGTCAGTGTAATGCGATCCCGTCATGTAGTGTACTCCAGCTCACCTCGTACCAGCGACGCACTTTTGCGCAGATATCCACTGGTGAGACTTGCCTAGCGTACGGATGGACCCACCCACCCCGATGCCGTAACCAGTCATCCATGTGCGTCTCCACGAAGCCCCGCAGAGCTCGCCCGAGCTCGGGCGTGTATCGCGCTTGAAGGAGATGGTCCTCCCATTGCAAGTTGGCATAGACCCACATCTGCGGCATGTCTCCATAAATACCGCGCAGACTGTCGACGTTGTCGCGAGCCAGGAGATCAAGCAGGGATGCCGCAATCACGGCATTCCCAGATGGCGGGTCGACGAGGAAGGCGGGATCCGTGCACCGGGCGGGATCGGTAAGGAATTGGGGGAAGCTTGCGTGGCAGGCCCGGATTGGGGTGGTGAGCGTGACGTCGCCGTCGACGATGAGGACGGACCGAAGGCGGTCGATCACGTCCATGGCAATGTCGGGAGGTATTCTGAGGACCTGCAAAGTATCAACAGCGAGATGGTGAGAGTTATGAAGTGCAATCCATGTGAGGATCTTGATGACAGTTTCCATGTATACATTGTCCGATGCGAAGTCGCCGAAGACGTTCCGAAGGATTCCAGCATACAGAGTGTCAAGCCCAGCGAGAAGCCGTCTGGATGAGCCGGATTGCTGGGACTCCAAAAGCTCGTCGAACACTGCCACAGCCATATATTTGTGTTGGATAAGGTGGCGCACTGCCGTGTTTGCGAATATGAAGAGCCCATCAGACAGCTGTGTGAGGAGTTCAACAGCATCTGGGCGTTTCTTTGTGAGGCGGAATCCCGGAGCACTGCATAACTGGAATTGTGTGGTAATGAAGGAGCGGATGTCATCATCGGTATGTGGCTCCTTCCGAAGGTCACGGAAATGGATGATGTCGGATTGCTCACAGTATTGGAGGGCATCCATAATATACGATTCTGGGCGAGTGGCGATTAGAATGCGAAGGAGAGGAACGTCACGAGACAGTCGGCAGACCAGTTGCATCATGCGTTGGACGATGCCGTCCGGACTGTTTGAGCATTCATCGATGCCGTCCAGAACGAGGAGTAGTGGCGACTCTACGGCTTTCGTAAACTGCTCGAGGGGAGCTCTAAGGAGGTCGACTATTTGGTGATCGAGCAACTGAGATTGTCCACACTGAAGGTGTGTGCGGGTGGACTCAGCAATAGGAGCAAGAAGGTCGGATATTGCGTATGCGAGCTGGTATGCCAGGGTGGGGAAAACACTCGAAGGGTCGGCTATGGAGCCACGGACGAAGAAGAAGGATGCACCGAGGGAGATGCCGGCTGTATGACAACACAGAGCATGGGCGATACTTGACTTTCCCGTGCCGGCGGGCCCATGCAGCACGTATATATGATGCTCAGGCGCCCGGTCACGGACCCATTCATTGAGATCGCGAAGGATCTGTGCGCGGGTGCCTCGTTGGAGATGGGTCTTCGCCTCTATCAAAGCAGACTTGTATGATGCATTCACGGGAGACAATTTCTCCAATGTCAGTTGGTCATCTGCTGAGACGGTGAGCAAACAATACCTAGAGCTGTATCGGCTAACGAACGTACCTTCGCATCTTCGTGACTGAGTCTGGTCGAATGCTATTTTCAGCAGCGCCGCGAGAATTCTTCTGGTTCCATCTTTATTTTGGATCTATGGAACCTTGTTAACGAGCAGAATATCACAAAGTATTTGCATTACCTCGAGGTTGCTGCGAATAGTAGATATCCTTTCTCGGACATCCTCCAGGAAGTCGGAATCTTGCTCAGAGTATACGAACTGTGCAAGTGTGCCCCTTTCTGGTCGCTTCTGGATCGAGAGCGTAAGCTCATTCAAAGTCCTAATATCCTACAGTTACTCAGAAGATGACAGTATCCCAGAACCACTTACGCCACAACCTCACTCATTTCGGAGCTGAGTGGGTCAGATGCAGCCGTATGCGTGGTTTCTCTCAATGCGTCTGCGCATGATCGTAGCTCATTGCCGATTGACTGGATTGACTTGGCTAGGTCCTCGATCTCAGTCAGCACTTTTCGTTTCTCGCGGGTGTTTGCTCTCGCTGACTATTGCTTGAGAATGAGTTATGAAGTCAAGCATGGTAAGAATCAGCACTGACCGCAATCCTTTTGACAAGTGCTTGAAGCGGTGGTAGCACTTGACTGACAATCGGAATGCCTGATGTGCAGTTAATCGCCACATCGATTGCATTCTGGACATTGGACACCATGGCGTCGATCACTTCTTCGTGGTAGCGATCGTGTTCTGCGGGACGTGATAGTCTCTGGGACGCATTTCAGTAGGTGTAGTCGAATGGAGTTGTCGGCTACATACCTTAGACGGCCCTGCCTCAGTGTCATCCTGGCTCGATGACCGGCGTCGCTTTGAAGCCGGGTTGAGCAAGCTGTTGATACTGATTTTGGCCATATTGTCCAGCGTGAAGGTACCAGTCGACAAGGAACAGGGCTTGAAAGTCGCCTCGAGATATATCGGGGCAGTGAGGCGATGCTGTCCGCAAGGTAAGAGACGCCACACTGCCTCCTGGCACTCGTGTATTCGCATTCTGCAAAGCAACGAGACTTCGGTTTCTGTACACCTTGCCGGATCCAACGGTCTGCCTTATGTGGAATGTCCTGTATTCCTTGAAAACCTAACATACATAGCCTTACGCGAAACTTCCTGTACCCAGTCTATGACGCCGTCACGCAAGCTCCGACACTGCCGCAACCATATCTAGCACATAGAAGCTCATCCTCGAGGTAGCGACAGCCTCCGGACAGCGTGATAGCTGAGTACGATAATTATAAACAATGTGTCTGAAGTAGAGCACCTGTCTGTATTTGGCTAGCACTGGCCGTGCCCGCCACAGCCATTCAAGAGAACGAGCATAGCACTACGTTCCATGTTCCAATCACAGTCGCATAACTTGGATCATTTTACCGCAGTAGAGTCAATTGGTATCTTGCAAGCATGTAGAGAGTTTGGTGGAAAGCAGAAAAAATAGGATAGGTCGACGTGCTAGGCTTCGAACCTCTGCCAATCATAACCGCATATCCGAAGGCCCTGGATACCACGCAGACATCATCATCCAGACCCTCACGGGCGATACATCTAACGTCACCTTGACTGCCTGACGAGACTAAGAGTGCATCTCCGCGACAAGCCTAGGTTGTCAGTGGTTGATTACGAAGGCGGTGTTGCAGAACGAGAGTTGCAGATTTGAACAGTGCTTTCATGTAATCTTGTTGAGTAAATATATGGTGTTGGTTCAGCTTGAGGATTTCAGATAAAACCAACAGCGCACTGACGGGTTTCGCGGCAGGAGTAAAAGGATTGCAGACTTTGAGCTCAGACGGACACTATGGCTCGGAGAGTAGCCTGAGTTCAAGGTCCGTTGTCCGTAGGCTGTGCAGAGGCGGTCAGGAAGACTTGGCGCAGTACTTTGGTGACAGTCAGGGGGACGACATAGAATGAAGTGGGACGGGTGCGGGCAGGGCGTGCGTACGTCATGCCGCGCGATCGCGACCGAGCGCCGCCTCTGCGCGCTCGCTGCTGGTTGAACGCGTCGACCTGGTCGCCTGGGTGCGCAACTCAGGACCTTCGGGTTCTATCTTCCAATCTCTCTTCGGATCGTCTTTTTAGCTTGCAGGCTCTTCACCCTCGCCAGTCTCATTTCCCGTCCCTTGATCCTATCTCATCGGGGCGTCGATCGAAGCTGCGCCCGACATGTCACTGTAGCTTGACATTCGTTCACTACCTCCGGCGATCGAGATGGATCTCTTCTCTAGTGAGTCTCTTATTGAGTATCCTGGCGCAGTAATGATGTACGATTCCCCAACGTATAACGGCAGATCCACCCTCGCAATAGTACTTCCACTTACCCTCATGCTGCACGGCAACTACTGCTTTCGTCGATAGTCCCTAGCGGCCCTGACCACCAGGTAGCATCCGCCGACCTCGTACATATTTTCTGGAAGAACGACAGACCAGAAAGATGCTGCGAAGATTGGAGTGATCGCCCTACCGCTTCTCATGATCCTTCGCATGTGGTCAATGCGCATGCGTCGCACGGTCAAGGTCCATTTCCCGACCAAGACAAATTCGCCCGGCGCCCGTGCGCCGCTCGTAGCTCATACTACAGTCGCATCATATCATCAAGCTTCGTCAGATCGCTGTGCTTTGGCGAGTCATTGGTTGCATGATCAGAGCGTGCCATCCATTCAGATGACATATACGCGAGAGAAATCACAGCACATTATCCAACACCTATCGTAGGATACATCGATGTATAGTCTGTTCGGCCAACGTTGAATATATTTCTTTGACAGTCATCCGATGTGTGGTGTTCTGTATCTAGTATGTACTTCCGTAACCAATGAGTTCTTATATAGGTCGAGACATCAATTAGCACCCGTTGTAGGCCCTGATCGCACGCGCGGTTGATGAGAAAGAAAGCAACCTTTTTCATTATCACGGTGCGTGATCTTCCTACACTCTCCAAATCATTCTTTCTGATGCTCAAACCCGCAGCCTTTTCGAAGATAGATCATATATCACATGAACTCATATAATTTGCCTAGTCCAGCCGAGTTGAAAAGCTGATATGTGTTGAGCGAGGATGCGCGCCGAGAGCCACATCGCTGAACCAGCTGCCGCTCATCTAGATTGCGATCTGCGCACGAACTCGGTTATCTCCGACTGTGCGTACTCATGCAGTGCTCAGATTCTGTCGGGCGAACCCCTCAGTATTGATTGCGATTCACGGAAGCCCGCTTCGTGAATTTTCTCAAGACAGATATAGGTGCGCAACATCTCAATAGAATTGTTCAAATCCAATTCAAGTCTCCAAGGGAATGTGGGGTCTCCGATCTTCAGTACACCGGGACGCCCTCCCGTCATGAACTTACAAGTAGGACGAGCTCTGGGTTCCCCTCATTAGGTGTCAAGAGGGATTGGCAGGACCTATCAGCATATCGAAAATGTTCAGATACGGGTGCGGAATAAAGCTCGCATACATGACCAGGTGTGTGATTGTGTGTGCCGATAGTGCTAAGACCAACGGCATTCTGCTGTCTTCAGGACGCAGATATCTTGCCGTTGCGAAATCACCGTGAAATCACCAATCAAGACCGCATACAAACGCGCCGGTGTTTAAGCAATGCTCTTGAGGCGCAGAGTTCAGAGGCATGACTGACCGCGGTTGATGAACGGTATGATTGTATGCACTGATCGTATCGAGGGGTAAATTTACATACTTACCGAGAAATGCGGCATACGCATACCTGCATGAGCACACGGGCGGAACGCAATACCTACTAGGCATCGTGGTCATTATCCTTGTTCACGACAGTGTGCGAGGCGCATATATGCGGCAGTAGATTATATTTGTAACAGAACAGCTATCTATAGAGGTGCATGCGTGGCAGGAACGTGGACGATCGCACGAGCACAGTATATGTAGCTGAACGAGAGATGCACAGGGCCATTTCGCAAGGCTTCCAACGGACAGAGGTCATCGTAGTGACATCATTATAGATATTAATGGTAGATTTGTAGCGACTGGTGCGGAAAGAGTGGTGCAGCACGCATCTGGCGGTACTGTAGGCTGGGTGTAGGAACGACCGATAGCTGCCTGTTGGGGGCGAGCGAACAGGAATCCTAGGGAGCACGACGCAGATCACAGGGATATGGAGAGGCTAGAGGGGCTTGAGTGGGGCATGGAACGTGTAACAGCAAAGGCTGCAGGAGACACACTGGTGGAAGGGGTAGGCCGCGAAGCGCTCGCGCTCATGCGTCCAGCACAAGCCTCAGCGCTACGTCATCGAGGTCGTTTCCTGCGACCACCCTCTCCCCGACTCAAGCACTAATTTATCCTCCTTTTTAGACAGCTGGGCTCGCCGACCTCTCGCGGACATGTAGTTGGTGCACGTCCATTGTGCCCGCTCTGACGTCATAGCTTCAATCCGGCCGATTGACGACCTCCCGCCAACATGCATCCGCTGCGGCTTCCACGACAACTTGCTTCGACCCGCGGCGCCCTCTTGCTGTTCCATGGGACCTACATCATACGATCGGAATGCTTTGGGCTTTCTGGACGTCCTCTACTTCACCGTATCCCACTCGAAGGACCCCACGAGATCTCGCTCTCTAAATCCGTACTCAGCGTGGAGGGCAAATGCCCGCCGTGCCTGCGTCGCCGCCACTCTGCATCCACACCGCAGTGACGTTGCCCGTATGTGTTGCGCGGTCTCTATGCCTACCAACGGTATCCCGACCTCTTCCGTAATGTCTAGCCCGTGGAGGTTACGCCAGGCTTGTCGCTACTCTGTATGCGAGGCTTCGATGTTTGCGAGCGGATGGTGACCACCAAGATTCGCACTAGTCACGGTGTTGATGCAAAGATAGTTATGATCTAGCATCTAGGTTATTTGGCGCGCATATGTTGAGTGTCTAGCACTCCATTGACTGCAGGCTTCCTTACACGTGTTCTAGCGGTATGGATCTGCATCTCAGCACACTCGCGCAAGCACTGAGCAACGCCTTCCTCCCCGTGTGGACATCGACTCAATATGTTCCGGCCGGAGATGGGATGCCATGTCATCTTCCGCCAACATGCTTCGACCTGTGACGTCCACCGGCTGTCTCGGCGAGGGCACGCCATACGACCGGGATGCCTTGCAGCTTCCGGACGACCTCCACTTCACCTTATCTCGCACGGAGACCCCCGGTAAGATCTCGCTCTCTTAGATTGTCCACAGGGTATCGTACGATGCGAGCCCTGCTCACGTCATGCTTACTGTGCATCCTCCCTGCAGGACTTTTGCCCCTATGTGTTGCGCGTTTTTTTTACCTATCAACAGCCTTCCGACCTCTCTTGTAATGCCTAGCCCATGGAGGTCACGTCAGACTGGTCCCTCTGCACGCCAGACTACCATGTCCACGGGCGGATAGTGACCACCAGGATTTGCACTGGGCATGATGTCGATGCATAGTTCGTTATTATCCTCTACTTGAGCTGTTTTGAGTGTCTGGCGCCCCATTGACTGCAGCTTTTATACACATGTTCTAGTAGTATGGATCTGCATCTCAGCACAGCCATGCAAGAAGTACCGTCCTCCCCTTTTCGACATCGACTCAATATCTTCTGGTCGGAGATAGGAGCCCATGTCTATTGCCTCAGGTACTCATGTCCTGGGACAGGTATTACGTATTGTTGGTCCCTCGGGTCCCAATTCAACCCTCCCGCCAACGCTCTCGCCCTGCAATCATGTCAGGAATAACTTTTCAGTGTACTTTTTTTGTGCCTGACTCGTGCGGTATGGAATCCCATATTGCTCTGTCGTATATGTGGCCTCTTCCCCGATGTATCATATGTACCCATTGTCTGAATTGAATCTCAAATAGCAGTACTCAATGATCATTGATCATAAGTCAGGTCACAGTATCAAACTAATAGAGTGAATTAACCCGAGGTCGAGGGATTTCGCAACACCGCGAGTAAAACTACGTCAAGTCGCGACTCTATTAGAGGGCAACAGGAGGGACGAAAAGTGCAAAGTATGGAAGTGGTGACGTGTATCTACCAGTCGCTCGGGTTAAGTGTATCATATACCTTTCTTCCCCTCTCATGGCGTATACCCATTTGCCGTTGACCACGCGTTGATTCGGGGCAGTTCCCATTCCTGGAACTCATCCGGCGATTGCTCTGCTTTTGTGACAAGCTCTTTGACTCGTCGGTCGATGATGTCGTCGAGCGTCGTCACGAGTCCATCAGCTGGACCGTTCTCCTGCACGTGGTGTGTCAGCGCAATGCAACCCCGCCATGCAGTATACTTTAGCTCACCTCGTACCAGCTGCGCACTCTTCCGCAGCTATCCACTGGCTCGGTTTGGGTCGGATACAATTGTTGCCATGCACCCCGATTCCGCAACCAGTCGTCCAGGTGCGTCTCCACGAAGCCCCGAAGAGCTCGCCCGAGCTCGGGCGTGTATCGGGCCTGAAGGAGATGATGATCCCAGCTTAACCGGGCGTAAACCCACATTAGCGGCATGACTCCATCAGCACCGCGCAGACTGTCGACGTCGTCGCGAGCCAGGAGA
Organism: Gelatoporia subvermispora B; assembly: GCA_000320605.2. Taxonomy (NCBI): domain Eukaryota; kingdom Fungi; phylum Basidiomycota; class Agaricomycetes; order Polyporales; family Gelatoporiaceae; genus Gelatoporia; species Gelatoporia subvermispora. The sequence goes on from KB445797.1 coordinate 194,179, forward strand.
TCAAGCAGGGATGCCACGATGAGGGCATGCCCAGACGGCGGGTCGACGAGGAAGGCAGGATCCGTGCACCGGGCGGGATCGACAAGAAATTGGGGGAAGCTTGCGTGGCAAGCCTGGATTTTGGTGTCAGGAGTAACATCGCCGTCGACGATGAGGACGGACCGGAGGCGGTCGATCACGTCCATGGTAATCTCGGTTGATATTCCGAGCAGGCTAAGATACTTCGCAGATTCGTGATTGGGTACATTCGGTAGGTTCATCGCAAACCATGCTAGCACTTGATGAATGCGGTACATGCGCTCCTTGTCTTTGCGAAACCGCTCAAAAGAGTTCGTTAGGACAGTTAGGTAGAGGTCGTCAAGTCGCTCATAGATTCCAGACGATCCTCTAGCTCCCTGGGAAGCGAGAAGCATATCATAGAGCTTGGTCGCCAGTCGCTTGTCTTGAAGGAGAAGACGAACTGCGGTGCTTGCCCATATGAACAGACCATCGGAGAGCCGTGCAAGTCCCAGCACAGCGTCAGGACGTTCTGTCAGGAGCTGGAATCCCCCAACAGCTGTGCCCTTCCTTAGCTCTGTCTCTATGAAAAGATAGATGTCGCTGCCAGTGTTTACCTCCTTCTGCAGATCGCGCCAGTAGATAATATCGGAGTACTGTGGTGATTTGAGCGCGTCCAGAATATATGTCTCGGGACGTGTGGCGATGAGAATACGGAGGAAGGGTATCTCGTGTGCTGCCTGGCATAGCAGCTGTAGCATCGACGGGACGATGGACTCAGATGTGTTGGTGCATTCGTCCACTCCATCAACTACGAACACCAACGTGGGCGCGGTGATCGCAGAGTCTCCGTGGTTCCGCAATATACCTAGGATGAGGGTCCTGATCTGATGCTCTAGTGCTTGGTCGTGACCTGCTTTGTGCTTCTGGGCCGCGTTGGCAATTTGAGGGCGTAGAGAAGGAACAGACTCCGCCAGCTGGTATGCGATTGTCGGAAATACTCGATGGGCATCGCTGCATTCCGTTGAGCTGCGCAGGAAGAAGAACGAGGCGCCGAGATATCGGCCTGGGAGTTGACGGCAGAAGGCCTGGGCGATACTGGATTTTCCCATTCCAGCTTGACCGTAAAGAACGTATAGGCGCTTGTCAGACTTGTCGTCTTTCGCCCATTCGGCCAGGTCATGAAGGATTGCCTCTCTCGTTCCTGCCTGAAGGCGAGATTTCTCTTCAATCAAAGCCGATGTGTACGAGGCGTTAGCAGGATTCAGCGAGTTCAAGGCGCCCCGGGCCTCTATTTCGTCCGTTGTCAGCCAACCCGTCACAATGTAGGGTGTTCCAAATACCTTTGTCCACTTCTAGAAGATAACGATTCTGGAAAATAATGCATGACTGACCGGCATCCAGATAGGTCGTTCAGAACTTACCTTGATGTCTGCAGCTATCTGATCCAAGGTACGTTCTACTGCAATGCCTCTTTGAAACTGAAACCGGATTCAAAACGGGATCGTAAACCTACTAGAGTCCACCGACCTTGAAGTTACTCATGGCAATCTCAATCCGCTGACCAATGCTTTCCAAATTCTTCTTGTCCGTCTCCGCGAACCAAAACATTTGATGAAATCGACTGCGTTGATTCTCCTCCGCCGATGCAAGAATTCCGTCTAACGTCCTACAAGCTCATTCAGCGTGTCTGTTGGTGTGTAAATAATAGGGCTAGCTCACGCTTTGAGTGCATCGACCCGTGTGCTGAGCATATCCGTCGCCTTTGTTACAGTCTCTCGGCGTGTGTCTTCATCGGGCTGCCCATTAGCAACAGACACTGTCTGTTGTGTAGTTTCGGCCAGCAACTTCATTAACCCTTGGATTTTCTCTATCGTATCGCGCCTGTCTCGAATATTGGCTCTCATAGTCTGCGAGACATCGATGAGCTTTTATGTATGTTAACATAGTTTGTCGTACAGAAATCCTCTCTGCCAAAATATTGAGAACCGGTACCACCGACGCAGCAACTGGCACAGGCGCGATTGTCAAGACTTGATTCCCAATATCCACACAGGCCTTGATAATCGACATAAGTGCATCCAATGTGTCACCATTCTGAAACATCGTGGTTCTTAGCGAGCTGTTAGAGACCGACAGTGATCTTCACTGACCTCGGACGCTTCTCCATTCTTCCCACTTCTCTTCAACCACTGCCGCAGCCTATTTAGGACTCCTTTGTGCGGTTCCGCTGCAACTCCCGTTTCTGACATGATAGGCTACGGGGGATGGTAGACGTATGGTGTGTGAGACAAGTCGGGGGCTGCGCAGTGGATGGGCTGTGCACACGAGGCCTGCAAATGAACTTGAAGCATGGAAGCACGAAGTACAAGGTACATGTATACCACGAGTCGGACACGGCAATTGTGATTGTCCGTATCAACCTAAAATTTGTCATCCAATCCAGACCTTTCAGATATCTTTCTCACGCCTCGCGGTAGACAGGTGTGCGTTTCTTGAGTTGACCGTGAGACATAGGAAGCAACAGATGTCATCGCAATTCCAAACTCGTTGACGTCTCAGTTATGTGACTCTTATTGAACACGTTCTCAAGTGTAGAAAACCGCGAGTGTGACCTAAGCCTATTGTGCTAGTAGTGCGGAAGCGAGGACAATATCCATGGTTTGGCAGCGGAAAGGGACTGCGTGCACGTAAAACCTGATTTAGCTGCCGTGAGTCTCTGCAAGAGCAGCACACCCAATAATTCGTGCGAGCGACGGCCTCACGAGTAGCCCTTTATCGCCGTGGTCGCCGACCAAAACCAAGGTAGGGATATATCTCGTCAAAGCTGCGGGTAGTGTCTTTGTGGTAGAGGTAAGATGGTCAGAACGCGCTCCTTGTCGACCTTTGGAGCCGACAAGTCATCCTTCCGCAGCATCCTGGTTAGGCTAGCAACAAATTTCCCCAGACCGGGCTCTCGTACGCGCGCAATCCTTGTAGCAGTCCTAAGACCCAGCATCTCCGCCTCTGTCCTCGAGTGGGTGGCCGCGCTTGCACACCTCGACGTACGCGGAGATCAACCACTGTGGGACGTCGTGCTTCCGGGCGAGCATGATTCGCTCGATCGGATCGAGAGCTGGGCCGTACGCCTCTAGCTACGCGATGGCGTGCTCCATGAACTTGGGAGACGAGAGGCGCGTCGAGATGGATAGTAAACTGAGCAGGTCGCATGCAGCGGTGCTATGTACACCGGGGATCCTGCAACTGCATGCGTCACGGTAAGATGAGAGGGTAGTGCGTCTAGCTCACCTATGATGAAGGAAGCGGAGCAAGCACTCAAACTCCGAGCAAGAGACGTCAGCGAGGACAATGACATCGTCCTCTGTGACGTCCCTCGGTGCTTGCGAGCGGAACAGGTCGCGCATATAGTCCGGGTGCTGCTCGAGGATGTCCCTGTGAACTCGGAAGAGACTGCCCTTCACCTGTGTAGCCAAATTCGGTATGTGATTGTGTTGGCAGACGATCACAACAAACTCACCTCGAGGACCTTCATTTCGTCCTGTATACAGAACTCTGGATGATGTCGTGTGCCTGCTCTGGAGCTCGTCATTGACGAGTTAGCGGAGGGGGGTCGCGTCGAGTCAGTCCTAGCGGAATGATTAGGCTGAAAGTGCGAGGCTGAGTGCACGGCGAAAGGCTTCGTATCGAAGATGGCATGGTGGGGTTACACTTGATGATGATCAGGTCATGATCGAGGTGCCCAGAAGTCGCGCTCCGCGCCGACAGAGAGTAGTAGGTTATAACCGACATTGTGGGAGCAACATTTGAGCTACTGCGCAGGGGTTAACAACTCGTCGGCTATGGAGACGTCCGTCCGGGGCGAGGGCGAGCGTAAACCATGCTGCATAATTGAGCGAGGGTCCTCCAGAGAGTGTTAAGTGATCTCGACCGATGATGTGCTCATCGGCGATGGGATCTCGCACGTCGACTCCTCCGACGCGTAGACACTTCCAGTCTGGTCCCCATCGGAGCTGCTGGGCACGGGGGAGCCACTCGGAATGCTCCATGTCCGGTGTGATGTGAACGATATGTTTGGGAACGAATATCGGCGCTCTGACGTTCAGACGCTCCAGACTGCGTGCCGGCTGGGCAGGGCCGGTATCTCTTTCACCCGCACCTCCTGAGGTAGGTAGCGCGCGGCGTAGAACATCGAGTTGTCGCCTCACTCCGGAGTGGACTTGTAGCAACGACAACAGGCATGCGGCAATCGGCCTTAGTCGTCACCTGTGACGAAAGCTGCCCTTGGACCTCGGTGCCGCTGTGAGCATCATGTGAAGGGGTGCTGTGCTCTGGACTACCCGCTGCTGTCGCCACGGGATGGACGGTGCCGAGGGCGACGGCAGCGGTTCCGGCGCACCAAATCCCTCTAGTTGAGCCGCACCAGAGGTGGAGGGGGTCGCACTCGAGCCGAAGGCGCCACCCTCTGCGATTGTGTACCTTCCAATGGCTTGGAATAAGAGCACTTGTCGTGGGAGAACGGAGGCTGGATGGAAGATATGGGTGTATACGACGTCCAGATACCCAATGGTCGACGACCGAAATCTGTGCTCGCGGACGCAAAAGCTGCGGATGTGAGCGGTTGGAGGAGACGTGCAATCCGTCGATGACGTCGTCTATGTCCTCTGCTGTGGTGTGGTACTGGTACAGGAATGTAGCGGCGTGGAATATGGGATGCGTCCAAGGCCTCGAGGATATGTTGTGGATTAACGGGAATAGGCGGAGAAGGCTTAGTCGACATCCTAGCTGGACGGCGCTGATCAAGAGGAGAAAGCGAGTCCAGAATTCCTTGAAATTCGGTAGATGATGGTGTTACGTTCGCTCCCAGAAGAGCGAAAGAGTCGAATCGACCAAGGCGGCGCTGAGATGCCTAGTGGCTCGTTTACTAGCTCAGGTTCAGTCGCGCAGGGGTGTGGAGTGCATTGCACAATCGAATGTCGGGCTCGGTGTGGAAGCCAAAGACGACCGCGATGCGAAGGAAGGGGAGCATTGCACAACATAGACGTTGTCGTTGTCTCCCGTGAGCGAACACCTGGCGGATTCGAACAAGTAGGCTGGAAACTTCCGCGATGCGATCTCTTTGCCATGCCACTGCGTTAGAGGCTATGGTGCGAGGGAACAGAGTCTGGGGGATTAGAGCTGATCAGATAACAGGATCTGACAGCAACCATGAGGCCTGCGCGGGAGCGCCCTGCTACTAGGCTTCGCACGACGGGAAAAAAACTCACCAGTAGCCCGGCCCTCTGTTTCCCTATCCCATCGGCATATACGGTTTGATGTCCCCTGCGTTTGGCATATCGGCCGCACGACAGTACTGCGGGTGTCTTCGCTGCCATGAACGTGTACAGAGATGTCCAAGTCTGGCGGCTCCTCCGTTCGAATCAGGTCGAGACAGCTTTTGCATTGTCATAGGCAGACCGGCCGACGTCTTGATTCAATCAATCCCCGTGATGCTTTGCAACGTTCAGAGGCTAGCAGGTGAAGAGGCTCTGAGACTGTCGGGCTCAGAAGACTGATCGGAAGCGCCAGACTGAAGAGTGAAAACACGACGTGCAAGCGAAGAGGCCTGGAGACCTCGCAGGCAGCTATCTAACGGTGTGTTCAGACATCTACTCGGCGCAAAGACAGGTCGTTTCAGCGGGGCACTATAGTCGATCACCCGGAGCTCTCAGAGGCCAGCACAGAAGAAAGAGAGCCACGAATCGCGGGATGGGAGAGGGCCTAAGTCGAGGGACAGCGAGCAGCCCTAGTCTCCCGTAGGCAGACCTTTACTAGTGATCTATCGGAGGGGTAGGAGGACGATCACGATAAAGGTCTGCTTCATAATCCGACCTCGAGACCGTAGTACACGATTTCGCTCGCTTGGCGCTCTGCCGATGGATAGCCGAACCATGCCGGTGGCACGACTGTGGCTGCAGTAAGAGTCAGTTCTTCAACGGTCAACATTATGACCTTCCGTCCTCCATTGTCCACTTCAACGTGTCTCGCTCTAGCTCCGGTAAACGAATATCTCGCGGGCTCTCGGTCTAGATTTCTGTGGTATGATTCTATGTGCGCGGTATACCAGCCCTAGGATGATCCAAAGCGCTATGTCTCCGTATTCACCTCGTTAACAGCTGTACGAGGGCCGGGAGATTTTCAGAAAGCGTCATAGGATCTTCGTGAAAGCATATGCGCTTATATGCACGTATACATGCAATAGTGGTCAACACAGTCGCGCTAGACGTGTTGCAACACCGCGTCGACGCGCCTTGACAGAGTGGCGGCATGACTTCGGCTTTGCTCGGCTTGAGCGGCACAGTTCGGTAACTCCCGAAATCGTGTACTACGGGTTGGACCCTGGAGTATGAAGCAGACTAGAGCAGCCCATAGAACAGAAAATGCTGCGCGCTCCATACGTCATCCTAACTTGCCCTAACCCTGCGGGTCGCCGTGGCGCTCTCCATGGCGCTCATGAAGCGGCGCTCTGACTTTGACAGCAGCAGCAGATCGAGTCGAGACGTCCACAGGAAAGATACGTGTACAGCGTCCCCTGTCCTCCGACCATCGCCAGTCCTATCCTTGTCTGACCCGTGCTTGAACCCTCTCTGGCGTGCCTTCATTCCGATATGCTTCGCTTTCGAACATCCTCTTGTTCGTATTTTGCTGAGGTTTACTATCCCTTCGGACCACTGGATCGGGATGTTCTATGTGTGATGTCCTTGAGATTGTACCCTGGCACGGCACAGTAGAAGGCCTACAACGCAAACCGATATTTCTCGAAGTTTTTCGAGCCACCCATCCTGCGCGGACAACTTCGATGCGTGGTTCTTAGGTAACAGTCATACATCACACTCAAAGTTTGTTTCCTCTTATCTTGACTCGAGTGTGAATACAGGGAGAAGCATAACACATGTTAGAGACTGTGAAGAGTGTAGCAGCCGACGAGTTGGCCTGTTGGATTAGATGTGAGCATCGATCGGCCATGCGACCCCGGGCAAGCATTACCACCGCATCATCGCCATGCTCTATTCGCACAATAGCGTCCTGCCCATCACTCATGAAAAATTGAGAGCAGCATTGTTTGGGCCTTTCATACAGCCCCCGTCTCTGATTATGTGTCTTTCAACACAGATCAGCTCTATTTTCGTCGCCTGTACGTTCCGTGTAGCGCTACACTGCCGACATCTTTCGCAGGGGTCCAACATCCCACCTTCAAGACCACGCATCTGTCGCTCCGCTCCTTCACAGGGCCCTGGTGCATATCACGTTATCGGATTGTCTTTCCAATTTGCACGTCAAGCCGGAGTCCTGCAGAATGATAACCTCGTGATCCATACAATGTGAGCATCCCACTTTGTAGCTCTCTACTTGATCCTGATGATACGAGTGTACACTTTGTGGTATCAGGCTCTATAGATAGACGTCTCAGATCGAGGCCGGATGGTTTGCTGTGGTCACAAAGCCAGTACTGATGGGAGGAGATGTACGCCGTGAGGCAGAATATCGGTATGTCGTCTTCTCAGCGAGTCCTTGATCCATTTCTCATTATCCTATCCCGACCACTCGGTGTGGTAGCCATCTGTTGGATGATTTATGTCTCTTCTTCCATACGCCTCATGAGTCCCTCCAGGACATGCTCTGCATCGCGACTGACAGATAACGTGCACGAGTGAGTGCCCATCTGAGTGTCTACTTTCACCTGTGAATCGTCAATTCTATAGTCCATCCACATATTTGTATTGTTTTGACGTTGTGTGTGAGATGGCTTCTTTCACATTATCCTAAGCAAGGACATGTACATGCAAAACGAGAGCGGGTTTGATAATATCGTGAGATAAGGAGCTACACGAGACTGACACCATGTAGATCGTCCAAACATATGTGACCCTGGCTTCAGCTATGCGAAATTCAAAGATAAACAAACCAGACATCGTGCGACGGCAGCACCGCTCACTTCGCCGCTGCTTGTCCAGATTGCGATCTGCGCACGGCACTCGGTTGTCTCCGGGGGTGCGCACACGTGCTGCAGGTGTTTTTCACTCAATTTATGGCAGACCTATTTACTGCTCTAGCTGCGCACCGTGGATGTCAGTCGATAGCTACGTGATACATCGACGCGTATGATGAGTAGGAGCTGGCACGGCATCCACTCCCAAAAGTGAGCCGCACCTGACTGGTGTATTAGAGACTATATGGAAAGACACGGGTGCATCGAGGCGGTGTCTATGAGGTCATCCCAAACAGGGTGTTATTCGCTGTGGGACATGAATATGCTCTGCGTGATAGTCAAGACCCAAGATGGACCTCGCATTCTACGCGTTGGGGGTGACTCGAGAACAGGATCCGAATGGGTCGCTTTGGGACAGAAGAATACCGGTCAAGGTGGATGACCTGCACTGCAAGGGAGTCAGTATACATACGACATAAACTATTACAAGGGCGCACCTGCGATTACCCGTTTTTCCTTAAGCATACCATACCGCCCTATTCACCTATGTTCCCCTCCTGAACGATATCCCGTAGGCCGAGCTTATTGCTGGAACATCGAGACAGAGACGACAGATGGTCGACGGTCTATAGGAGATTGTGCACAGGTTCGTTGAACGTGGTCCTAGTTGCTGGTTTCAGAACCAGATCAACAACTGTCCGGGAATGTTGGGTCACGGGACTATCAAAGTACACGGCGCAAGAAAAGTGCAAAACGTAGAACTGGGTTGCAGTGACATGCAGCATATGCTCTAGGGATAGGACACGAGTTCCCAAACGTTAACATGTGACCGCGGGGAGGGCGTGAGTGCGTCAAGAACATGTTCTTGTTGACTGCAGTAGTCGTCTCGGGATGCCTATGCTGATAATAACGCCTGCACAGCCGGTCAGTATCTAGCGCTCTCGTCAAACAAAGGATTGGCTTACAATCTAGCGTCAACCTGAGCTTCAAGTGCGAGAACAGCTCCTGTCACACTCGCGCAGATACAGAAGCCTCTAGCTAGTTATATACCTGTATGTATTGTCTACCATAGGGCTCTGCCCTGCAGGACAATCAATGACGAGCCAAAGAAAAGACCAACAAAAGGAAAGAAAAAAGTGCGAGAACAATGACATCGCGGCTCAAAGCCATGCCTGACTCCTGAGAGATACCACAACAAGATCCAGAGTGTTAGGAATGTCGCATGATACAAACTAGAGGACGTACCCCGATCCCAAATGCCTCAGCAGTATTGCGTGCACATCCTACGACTCCGCGAAGAATGATAACGTTGGACAATTGAAGACCTCCAGCTATTCCTTTGATCTACGTTGCGGGAGGCGAGCTATATGAGTAGCGAATAAACTTGATCGTCGGATCTGGCCGATGAGACAATGCTGATACAACTTCTCAGTCGTCTGATATGGGCGACGAAGAGCGAGCTGTATGCGTAATGTGGTAATTGTATGCTGGGCGTCGAGACACTGAAGACAGAGCGCGTGATCCGGGATGTTGAGACCGATGGTAACGATGAGCAGTGAGGGCCCTGACAGGACCGGTCACGTTCTCGAGGCGCTTGCTGTTGTGGACTCATCAGCATCCAGTCCGGTCGTTCAACTATGAACAACGACAAACTGGATATTCTGTTTCGTAGAGGTGACTTAGACTCTGCGAGGGGTCAACAAAGCTCCAGGTCCTGCCGGTGGGCTCTTCTGGAGGTCCTGGCTGTCTGGCTCAGTAGTCTCGGACTTGACGAACGAGATGCTCTTCCGAAGGAGGGGGCGTTTTGTTTGGTCTGATAGCCTTGTCAGCATCGACTTCTTGCTAGCCTGATCGCTTTGCATCACTCACCGCCGTCCTTGGGCTCCACGGCTTCCTGCGGAGTGGCGCATTCCCGAGCTCCTGGTGTATACCAGCTTTGCGGGTGGTCATCACAGCCTTTCTCTACTTTGCCGGGAAACAAGACTTGGCGCGAGGCTACATGATCTGATAGGGTATGGCGAGGTCTGAAGTGGCATAGGTGTAGGCAAGGTCGCGAAGTGTCATTGCCATTGTTGGGAACGTGAGCTGCAGCTATGAGTGAAGAGTGGCCTGCAAGGACAGTGACAAGATATAGTTAGCAACAGACGAGTGAAAGGTAAACGAGCCAGGCAAAAGACGAGGTGGGACTGAGTACAATGAGCAAGGACGTGCAACCGGCGCCCAATGAGATCGCGATCGACACAAGCCCTGGCGCTTTCAGGCCTCAATTGGATTTGACACCTCCTCCCTTGTGCGCCTCCGTGGCGCTCGATTCAGTTGGGTATCAGGCACCCGCGCTATCTCAGAAAGCCTATCGACAGGAATTCGCTCGCTCTGCATTGTACAGAGTATTGTCAGCCGTCCAGTAACTGGCAAGAGGAGAGGGGTGCAGCATGCGTCTGGTGGTGTTACGGGCTGCAGTGAACAGATTCAAGGGGCGTAACATCAAGCATGAAGATGGAATGGGCTAGGTGGGCAAGCAGGAGCAGAGGCGGTGGAATGCTGGCGGACGGGATACGCTTGAAAACGCTTCCTCTCATGCGTCAAGCGCCAGGCTCAGCGCCACATCATCCAGGCTGGCAATCAGCCCGGCGACGACTCAAGCTCAAGAGCTAAGTACCCAGTTCAACTTGTTGCACAATTAACGCCGTCTTCTAGCGCATACCTGAAGGCATTGAACTTTCGACGAGCCTCTTATGTCATAGCTGCAATCTGACCTACCGATCATCGATCATCTCCCCCAAGCGTGCCTCCGTTTGTGGCTTTTGCGGCAGCAAACGTCGACCTAGTGCGTCGCCCACTTGTGGTCTCGGTGAGCGCACGCTATAGGGTTGGGACGTCAAGTAGCTTCTGGACCTCCGCTGCATTACCTTATACTGCTCAGAGGGCCCCGGAGAGATTCCGCTCTCTCGATATGCACACAGTCTCAACTACAACGCCCGCCAGGCACGCGTCACGCCCATTCTGCATGATCCCTGCAGGAACATTAATCGCATGTGTTGCACATTCTCTGTGCCTACCAATCGCACTACGACCTCTCCTGCAATGCTTAGCCCGTAGAGGACACACCAGACTGGTCGTTACGCTGCATGCGAGGATGCCGGGTGGATAGTATTCCCCAAGGTTCGCGCTGTTTACGATGTCAATGCAAAGGTAGCTACTATCCATTATTTGATGAGTATATATCGGGCGTCCGGCGCATTCTCACGGTTCACCCGTAGACTCCCTTACACATGTTCCAGCTGTATAGATGTGCACTCAAGTAGAGTCCTCCAAGTAGCGTTTTCAATCACCATTTTGACATCGTCTCAACGCCCTCTGGCCGGCGATGGGTACTCAAGTCTATTTAATTCAGCTGTCACCGGTCTAGGCGCAAGTTGCGCTTCTGGTTGATTCCTTAGGTCCTATCCCACCCACTCGCCGGCACTCTGTCCCCGCGATGATGTCAGGATTGGTGGGTTCTGTAATTATGTGCCCAATCCGTGCGGCTTGGAATCCCATTTCATGTCGTCGTATATGTAGCTTCTTTTCCGGACATGTCGTATGTATGTATGTGATCCCAAGCAGCGGTAATTCTTGGTTATTTATCGCAAGGAAGGATACAATATTGATCTGCTGAGGATGTATTGGCCTGAGCTCGAGGAATCCTGCATCACAGCGTGTACGAATAGGTTAGTTCGCTGCTCTATAAGAATGCAACATAACGAAGTCGACGGACGGAGAGTATAAAGTACGGACGTGACGACCTGCCTCTACAACCGGCCGTGTTAAGTCTCCTCATCCTCCTCGAGCGTGTACTCGTTTGCCGTGGACTACAATTCGATTCTCTCTTGGTCAACCCCGTAGTACCCATCAGGCGATTGGGCTGCTTCCGCGACAAGCTCTTTTACTCGCCGGTCAATGATGTCGTTGAGCGCCGCTGCGAGCCCGTCGTCAGGCCCGTTCCCCTGCACGTGGTATGTCAGCGTAATGCAGTCTCATCAAGCAGTGTACTTCGGCTCACCTCGTACCAGCTGCGCACTTTTGCGCAGGTATCCGCTGGTGGTAATTCGAGACCAGACAAATGTTCCCACGCACCCCGATTCCGCAACCAGTCCTCCAGGTGCGTCTCCACGAAGCCCCGCAGAGCTCGCCCGAGCTGGGGCGTGTATTGTGCTTCAAAGAGATGGACATCCCAGCGACGTATAGCATAGTCCCACATCTGCGGCATGCGTCCACCAGCCTCGCGCAGACTGTCGGCGTCATCGCGACCCAGGAGATCAAGCAGGGATGTCGCCATTAGTGCGTGCCCAGATGGCGGTTCGACGAGGAACGCGGGATCTGTGCACCGGGAAGGGTCGGTGAGGAATTGAGGGAAGCTTGCGTGGCAAGGCTGGATCTCGGTGTCAGGAGTAACCTCACCGTCGACGATGAGGACGGAACGGAGGCGGTCGACGATGTCCATGGAAATGTCTGAAGGTACTCCGACGAACGTCAATCTAGGTATATCGAGGTCTCTCCTTAGATAAAGTGTGCTCCATACAAGGACTATGTTGACGGTTCTCATGTATACATTGTCCGATGCGACGTCGCCAAAGGCATTCTGAAGAATTCCGTTGTACAGAGTGTCAAGGCCCGCAAGAAGTCGGCCAGACGAGCTTGATCGCTGGGAGTTCAGAAGCTCGTCAAAAGCTGCCACAGCCATATATTTATGTTGAATAAGATGCCGTGCTGCCGTGCTTGCAAATATGAAGAGCCCATCAGACAGCTGTGTGAGGAGTTCAACAGCATCTGGGCGCTCTTTTGTGAGGCGGAATCCCGGAGCACTGCATAATTGAAATTGCGTAGTAATGAAGGAGCGGATGTCATCGTCGGTATATGGCTCCTTCCGGAGGTCACGGAAATGGATGATTTCGGATTGCTCACAGTATTTAAGGGCATCCATGATGTACGATTCTGGGCGAGTGGCGATCAGAATGCGAAGGAGCGGGATGTCACGAGACAGTCGGCAAAGCAGTTTCATCATACGTTGGACAATTCCATCCGGATCATTTGAGCATTCATCGATACCGTCCAGAACGAGGAGCAGTGGCAACTCCACTGTTTTCGTAAACTGTTCGATGGGAGATTTTAGGAGGTCTACTAATTGGTGATCGAGCAGCTGGGACTGTCCATGCTGCAGGTGTTCGCGGGCCGATTTAGCGATAGGGTTAAGAAGCTCGGATATTGCGTATGCGAGCTGGTATGCCAGGGTCGGGAAAACCCTCGAAGCATCGGTTATGGAGCCGCGGATGAAGAAGAAGGATGCACCGAGGGAGATGCCGGCTGTGTGGCAGCACAAAGCATGGGCGACACTTGACTTTCCAGTGCCGGCGGGACCATGAAGCACGTATATACGATGCTTCGGCGCTCGCTCGCGCACCCATTCATTGAGATCGCGGAGGATCTGTGCGCGGGTGCCTCGTTGGAGATGCGTCTTTGCCTCTATCAAAGCAGACTTGTATGATGCGTTCATGGGAAATAATCTTTCCAATGTCTTTTGATCATCTGCTGGGATGGTGAGCGTCCAATACTCATATCTGTATCAGCTGGCAGAAGTACCTTTGCATCTTTGTAACTGAGTCTGGTCGCATGTTATTTTCAGTAGTGCCGCAAGAATCTTTCTACTGCCGTCCCTATCCCGTATCTATGGGAGTCTGTCAACGGGCGGGAAAGCACAAAGCACATGTAGTACCTCGAGGTTTTTCCGGATTGAGGAGACTCTTTGTCGCACATCTTCCAAAAAGTCGGAATCTTGCTCCGAGTACACAAATCTTGCGAGCGTATGTTTGACTGATCGCTCTTGGATTGAGAGGGCGAGTTCATCCAATGTCCTAAAATGTGATGGTGACGGTTAACTCAAATATCATTGTCCGGAAGGACCACATACGTCACCACATCACTCATCTGAGAGCCGAGTAGGTCAGCTCCGGTTTCCCGCACAGTTTCCCTCATTACGCCTGTACATGACTGTAGATCGTTACCAATTGACTGAATCGACTTGGCTAGGTCTTCAATCTCGGTCAGCACCTTCTGTTTCTCACGAATGTTTGCTCTCGCATCCTATCACCATAAGGTCAGACAGCCAATCAAGCGTAATGTGAATCAGCACCAACTGCAATCCTACAGATAAGTGCTTGAAGTGGTGGAAGGACTTGAGCGACAATCGGAATGCCTGAGGTGCATTTGATCGCCACATCCATCGCACTCTGAACATTGGAGACAACAGCGTCAATTGTTTCCTCGCGCTCTGTGAGGCGCCCCGGTATCTAGTATGCGTTTCAGCATGTGTAGTCAAATGAAGTCGTCGGCCACATGCCTTTGGTAGCTGTCCCTCAGTTTCGCTTTGCTTCGATGACTGACGTCGTTTTGAAGCCGGGTTAAGTAAGGTGTTGATACTGATTTTGACCATCTTGGATAGCGTGAAGCTACGGGCTGACAAGGAACAGGGATTGAAAGACCCCTCGAATATATCGAACGTAGTGAGGCAGTGCAGTCCGCAGGGTAAAAGGCGCCACACTGCCTCCTGGGAGTCATGCATTTGCAATCTGCAAAGCAACGAGACTTCGGTTGATGTACACCTCGCCAGATCCATCAGACTGCCTTACGTGGAATGCTCTGTATTTCTTGAGAACCTGATATACATAGCCCAAGTGAAACTTGCTGTGCCCAGTCTGAGGCTATCATGTATGCTTCGATAGCGCCACATCCATACACAGCACACGGATGATCATTCCACCAGTTATCACAGCCTCTGTGTAGCGTGATAGATGAGTACGACAGTTCGAGAGAATGTCCAAAGCAGAGTACCTGTCTGTATTTGGCTGGCAGTGGCCTCACCTACTACGGCCACTCAAGACAATGAGCATATGGAGCTCAATGGGAGACGAAGCTAGGTTGGCGGCGAGAGATGATAGGGAACATCGTTGACAAGAGAGCATTGAGGATGGAATGCGTCAGCTAAGCAGACCCCGAATATTCGGTGATCTTGAGAGAGAACAGGTCAACAAGGTTCTCGAAGCCACATTCAATCTGCCAACTATCCCGGCTCTCTGCTCTTTCACAAGACACTGATAGTTGTCGCAGCGCCGTAACGCTGAACAAGGGCAGACATGTGACCTGTATTAGATTGCGCTCAAGTATTGTACTGGTCGAGTACAGCACGGCTCCAACATAGTGAATATGTGACACGGACGTGGTTTAACAAGGCACGTTGTTGTAGCGTACTGGCATGTTGGTAAGCTAATTAGCTATATCCAACAACTGTATGCATGAGCGAAGAATCCTATACCTTGGAGCCTCGGGATCCCTTGCTTCTACAAACGAAAGTCGTTATATTCAGAGGCCCACGTGCGGAGTCAACGAGAACTCGGGCTTCGACAAAGGATATGCCCAAATATACCGCGTCTCCACATAAATATGTTCTCAGGCGGGAGAGAGTGGCGGGGTATGGGTACACCTTTTCTCAAGCAAAATGAATTGTTGTCAGCCCAGCCTGAATTACTCAATAAGGGTTCACGACTCACTACGCATTTGATCTCCATCCAGATCAATTGACTACAGATCTTCCGGAACTGAGGAGCTCAAACAAAGCTCTTGAGGTTCCCTAGAGTACAGGTTACTCCGTATAACATCAACATAGGAGCTGGGGCGTCCTACCAGTAGACGAGTCAGCTGGTGACTTGTAAATCGTCTGGTTGGTCGAAAGCAGAGAAAAATGAGTCGGACGACGTACCAGGCCTCGAACCTTTGCCACTCATAACCATATTCCCCCCAGGTCCTAGCGGCCACGCGGGCACCGTCATCGTCCAAATCTCACAGGGGATACATAAATAAGCTCTCACAGGTCTCCTTGCCTGCCTGACCAGACCAAGAGCGCGGCTCCGCGACGACTTAGGTTGTCACTGTGACTTGTCAGTGGTTGGTTCAGAAGCTAAGGTTGCAGAGCGAGGGCTGCAAATTTGGGCAGTGATTTTAGAGAGTCCTCTTCAATAAACAACAAATAGTGTTGGTTAAGTTTGTAACTGTCAGATCAAGGAGGCAGTGCACTGACGTGTTTAATTGCGGAAGCAGCAGATTGGAGCTTTGAGCTCAGGCAGATGCCATAGCTTATAGAGTAGCCTGAATTCACGGTTTGTTGTCTGTAGGATGTGCAGAGACAACCATACAGACTTAGCGGAGTACTAGGCTGGCAACCAGGAGGACAGACACATAACTGAGTGGCAGAGGTACGAGCAGAGATCGTGCGTGCGTCATCGGTCTACTCAACGCGATCGAGCGCCTCCTTTGCGCGCCCATTGCTGCCAGCGGTTGAACGCGTCGACCTGGTCAGCTGGGTGTGCATCTCACATCTTTCGTATTTATCTGCTTATGTTACGTCGATCTCTTCTGGGCCTGCAGACTTCCCGCCTTCTCCATTTTCATGATTTAGCACATTCAATCCTATCCCATCGAGAGTGTCAATCAACATTCGCGCTCGACATGTCGCCGCGAACTGACATCCGTTCGCTACCTTCGGTCGTCAGGAGCGATGCCCTTGCTAGTGAGACATTTAGTGAGTGCATCAGCATTTTGATAGCATACAAACTCCATGTCTGACAAAATATCCCTCATTGCAGCGGTACTTCTCGGGGTCCATCATCCTGTATCTCCCGGCGCGAGAGATCGTTAGTTATCCTCGCCCCGTTCCGTGAATATATGCATAGAGAGGGGAGAGCACTTCTGGTGGCTCGGTGCGTGAACTCTAAAAGTCTCTCATTGATCTCCATACCGCTGCCGACACTATTCTAGCCACGCTCTACGCAGCATGGTTTTTGCCGGTTTAGTTTCGAACACCGTTTCCCGCTACACGGTCTTCTGCTCGGCTCAAAGCGAGTGATGGCCAATCATTTGGCCTAGGTAAGCACCGTCAACATATCATCATCATCCGCCCGTACCACGAGACCCTGCATTTTAGCACATACTGCAACCGGCCGTCAACAAAGGATACAGCGTCCCACAATTTCGGACTGTAGGAAAATGCCTTAGCAATAGTCAGTCCGCGTTGGCAGCTGCAGATCCCACAGAGCGCTGTCCTATGTGTTTCAGCCGACTCTGTTTGCGAATTGCTGATGCCATTGTCTAGTTATATCCCGGCTTAATTATGTCAGGCATCGCTCTCGTATCACGCGATTGGACAAGAGAATGCTGCGAATTCCAGAGGGGGTGATCACGCTATTTATTCACCATGCATACTTTGCGCAGTCAGACACCACTCCCCGGCCATGACGGATTGATTTGAGGTCCATGTGTTACTTCTTACTGTTCTTTCTGTCATCTCATCATCGGGTGTACGCAGTAGAGGATCAATTTCCATCAGACCGCTGTGGTCTGGCGACTCTACATAGTCATCAAGCGCGTGACCAGGGGCAGCATCCGATAGGATGTTGCATACCTTTATGTCTTTGAGATAAAAACCAGCTCCGGACTACAGGGGTGTATGGAAGCAAATTGGCCAGAACTCAGTAGTATGCTGACAACATTCCAGTACAAAAATTAAATCCGCAGATGTGACAGAGAGAAGGATGCACGGTACACGACGTGGCTGGATGCATGCGCCTATCGTACGAGGGAAACTTCGACTCTGTATTCTTTGGAACGCGGATTTGATACTATCGAGAATTCGCCGTAGCTTCGCCAATCCAGGTCGCCTACACAAGCATCGCCAGTCGAGAAACGTTAGTCATGCCTATGATCCGGGGACATGACTGGCTGCGGTGAGCTCACATCATCATGGGAGCTTAGGACCGTGCGTAGCGTAGCCAACGGTGCAGATCGTAGAATTACATAATGCCTAAAGCTGGGGCGTACGTACGCAAAAGCATCCCAGTGGACCGTACTTAGTACTAGATGTCCCACAAGTCTTCCTTCCTCTCGAGGTGATAGCCTCCCACAAGAGGTCGTGCGAGGCGCATATATGCGGTGTAGATGCGTCCTGTAGCTCTTTGTGATGGCAGCGGAAGTATTTATGAAGTCGTACGCGCGGCGAGAGAGCGGTGCACTTGCACGAGGGTACTTGTGATTGCCAACGAGACGCACAATACGGGGTTGTAACAACTCCTATCATTAAGGATTCAATGGATGGATATCAACATAGAGACCATTGTCGGATATCCGCAGACTGGTACTGAGAGTATGGTGCAGTACGCGTCCGGTGGTGCTATGTGCTGGGTTCAGGAGTGCAGGAGCAGCGATCATTGTCAGCTGGGCGCAGGGCAATAGAGATCCCAGGGAACCAATTCGCATCACAAGAAAGGGGCTGGGCTGGAGAGACATGCGTCGGGAAGTGGGAGCGAAAGCAGAGGCGCCGGATGTGCTGGCGGAGGGGATACAGCCCAGAGCGCTCGCTCTCATGCGTCCAGCGCACGGCTCAGCGCTACGTCATCGAGGTTGTCTCTTGCGACCAGCCTGTCGCCGACTCAAGCACTAGAATTGATTGCTGAACACCTGCGATCGACGGACATGTAGCTGGCACACGTCCGCTGCACCAGCTCTGATGTCATAGCCGCAGCCCGGCCGATCGACGACCTCCCGACAGCACGCATCCGCTACAGCCCCCACGACAGCATGCTTCGACTTGCGTCGCCCTTTGCTGTCTCTGCGAGCGCACGTCATACGGTCGAGATGCCTTGAGACTTCCGGGCGCCCTCTGCTTTACCTTATACCACTCGAGGACTCCCCGCGAGACCTCGCTCTCTGGATCTGTACACAGCGTGAGGTGCAATGCCCGCCGTGCTCTCGTGAGGCTCACTGTGCATCCTCCCTGCAGGACCATTTCCCGTATGTGTTGCGCGTTCTCTATGCGTACCAATAGCACCCCGACCTCTCTTGTGGTGTCTAGCCCGTGGAGGCCACCCCAGGCAGGTCGCTGTTCTGCATGCCTGGATCCCACGTGTACGGGCGAATAGTGACCTTCGAGACTCCCACCGGTCGTAGTGTCTGCACAAATGGAGCCATTATCCATTATTTGAGGTATTTTGCGCGCATATATCGAGCTCCCGGCTTTGTATTGACCAAAGTCTCCCTTACACTTGCTCTAGCGGTACAAATTTGCACCTCAGCACGGTCCTCCAAGCAGCGCCTTCCTCCCCAGCTCGAAGATCTCTCAACTGTTCCTCGCAGACGACGGTGCTCCATGCCTCATCTCAGTTGCTCACGGTTCGGGTACAGATTGTATGCATTGTTGGTTATTCGGGTCCCATTCTACCCCAGCTGCCGCCACTCCCGTCCTGCAGTGATGTCAGAATTGGATTGCCCTGTGTACTTATGTACCCGATTTGCGCAGAATGAGATTCAATTTTGCGCCATCATATGTGTGCCCTCTCTTTTCAATGCGTCGTATGTACGTATGGGGTCTCAAACAGCGGTAATAAATAACCATTGATCACGGATTGCGTCCCTACATACAATCAGAAAGGACACAGCGTCCAGTTACTGAGGTAAATCATCCCGAGCTCAACACTTCCGCAACAGAACGAGTCCAACTAGGTTAAGTTGCGCTACATCGTATGGACACCAGGGGGACAAATACTGCAAAGTATGTACCTGGCGGCCTACATCTACTAGCCGCCCCGGGCAAAGCGGCCTATTCGCCCTTCCTCTTCTACCTCGGCGTGTACCCATTTGCCGCCGACCACTCTTTGATTCGATGCACATCCCATTTCTCGAACTCACCTGGTGATTGCGCTGCTTCCGCGAGGAGCTCTTTGACTCGTCAGTCAATGATGTCGTCGAGCGCCGCCACGAGCCCGTCGTCAGGCTCGTTCTCCTGCACGTGGCATGTCAGCGTAATGTAAACACGTCAAGCAGTGCACTTCAGCTCACCTCGCACCAGCTGCGCACTCTTACGCAGTCGTTCACTGGTGTCATTTTGGTCCGATACGAATTGCTCCACGCACCACGCTTTCGCAACCAGTGCTCCAGGTGCGTCTCCACGAAGCCCCGCAGAGCTCGCCCGAGCTCGGGCGTGTATCGCGCTTGAAGGAGATGAACATCCCAGTGCCCGATGGCATAGTTCCACATCTGCGGCAAGTTCCAGATAGCATCGCGCAGAGTGTCGACGTCGTCGCGAGCCAGGAGATCAAGCAGGGATGTCGCAATGAGAGCATGCCCAGACGGCGGGTCGACGAGGAAGGCGGGATCTGTGCACCGCGCGGGATCGGAAAGGAATTGGGGGAAGCTTGCGTGGTAGGCCCGGAGAGGGGTGGTGAGCGTGACGTCATTGTGGATGATGAGGACGGATCGAAGGCGATCGATCACATCGTTGGTCACATTTGTCGAAATTCCGACATGCACCAGATCTTCTGTACAAAATGCCTCCATATCCTCATGATCATAACCTAACACCAGCCACCCTAAGACTTCGTTGATATGTCCCAAATGTATGTCATCAGATGTGTATTTGTCGAACGCAATACTGAGAATATCTGTGTAGAGAGTGTCCAGAGGCGCATGGAGTCTTCGGAGCGCGTTTGATCGTTGAGACTTAAGAAGCTGGTTGAAGAGCACGCCGGATCGGCGCTTATTTTGAGCCAGAAAGCGAACGACTGTGGCTGCGAATATGAACAACCCGTCTGAGAGCTTCACGAGGCGCTCAACGGCGTCTGGGAATTCTAAAGTGAGTGAGAAGCCTCCTTTGGCTTTGCATTGCTCAAACTTCTCGCTGACCAAGAGCCGGATATCGTCGTCGATGTCAGGTTCATCTCGAAGGTTCCGGAATATGATTGTGTTGGAATCTTTGGAGTAGTGCAGCGCATCCATAACGTATGACTCAGGACGAGTAGCGATCAGGATGCGAAGGAAGGGGATATCTGTGGCCAAATGACAGAGAAGCTGAAGCATCTCTTGAACCACGTCGTCCGAGTTGTTCATGCATTCGTCGATGCCATCAACGACGAGTAATGTCGGCCTTGTGAACCCGGGGGAAAGCGCATGAAGAGGGTTCTCCAAAAGATCCGCTATCTGATGCTTGAGCATTTGGCACTGCCCGCGGCGTAGATGAGCTCTGGTGGATTGTACGATGGGGTTGAATAGGTCAGGTATGGAGTCGGCGAGCTGATATGCTAGGGTGCGGAATAGAGAATAAGGATCGGTAATGGATCCGCGAATGAAAAAGAATGAGGCCTCGAGGGTATTTCCGGCGAGCTGTTGACACAACGCGTGTGCGATACTGGATTTGCCCATACCTGCGGGTCCATGTAGTACATAAACGCGTTTCTTCTCCTCATCATCACGAACCCACTCCACAAGATCATGAAGGATCTGTGAGCGCGTGCCTGGTTGGAGATGTGATTTTGCTTCGGTCAAGTACGACGTGTAGGAGGCATTGACAGGGGACAATTTCTCCAGAGTATCTTGATCATCTACGGAGCCGGTGAGCAAGCTGTACTCCAAGCTATAACAGCTTGTGAGCGTGCCTTTACATCTTCGTGACTGAGTCTGGTCGCATGCTGTTCTCAGCAATGCCGCAAGAATTTTCCTGATTCCATCCCTATCACAGATCTATGCAAGCCCGTCAATGAGCAGAAATTTGGCACAGAGCATTTGTACTACCTCGAGATTATCGCGAATAGCAGAAATCCTTTCTCGAACATCCCCCAAAAAGTCGGAATCCTGCTCCGAGTATGCCAGTTTTGCAAGGCTACCCCTCTCTGGTCGGGTTTGAACTGAGAGGGTAAGCTCATTCAGAGTACTGAGAACAGTACGGTTACTCATGGGATCATGGCATATTAGAAACACTTACGCCACAACCTCGCTCATTTCAGAGCTGAGTGGGTCAGATCCAGATGTATGCGTGGTTTCCCTCAATGCATCTGCGCATGATCGCAGGTCGTTGCCGATTGACTGGATTGACTTGGCTAGGTCCTCGATCTCAGTCAGCACTTTGCGTTTCTCACGGGTATTCGCTCTCGCTGACTATTGATGCTTTATAATGAGCTGTAGAGTCAAGGGTGGTATGAATCAGCACTGACCGCAATCTTTTTTACCAGTGCTTGCAGCGGCGGTAGGACTTGACTGACAATCGGAATGCCTGATGTGCAGTTGATCGCCATGTCTATCGCATTCTGGACATTGGACACCACGGCGTCAATTAATTCCTCGTGGTCGCGGTCGTGCTCTGCGGGACGCGATGCTCTCTGCTACGCACTTTAGCATGTGTAGTCGGATGAAGTCGCGGGATACATGCCTTGGATGGCCCTGCTCCAAAGTTGTCCTGGCTCGATGACCGGCGTCGCTTTGAAGTCGGGTTGAGTAAGCTATTGATACTGATTTTGACCATGTTGGCCAGCGCGAAGGTACCAGCCGACAAGGAGCAGGGCTTGAAAGACGCTCCGAGATATATCAATGCAGTGAGGCAGGGCGGTCCGCAAGGTGAGAGACGCCGCACTGCCTCATGGGACTCGTGTATTTGTGTTCAGCAAAGCAACAAGACTTCGGTCTCTGCACGCCTTGCCGGATCCAATGTATTCCCTGAGAACCTAATATACATAGCCTCAAGCGAAGCATCCTGTACCCAGTCTACGGGCCGTCATGCAAGCTCCGATACTGCCACGTCTATACATAGCACATGAATGCTCATTCTCACAGCTTTCACAGCTCCTGAATGGCGTGATGGACGGGTGTGACAACTTCAAGGATAGGCACGAGAAGATCCAAATTGGAGCACTTGCCTGTAATTGGCACGCACTGGCCGTCCCGGTGACAGTCCTCTCCCTTAGCATAGCAATCGCGGTCGCACCTTGATGCCCGGAGTGACTGCGGCCGCAGAGCTCAGCGGGACACAAGGACAGTTCCAGGGTCCGGAGAGGATAGGGAGCAGCGTTGACAGTCCGGTACGCTGCTAGTCAGTCAGTCAGTTCTGTGGAACGGCTTAATGGATGAGCTAACAGGGCAGCTCCCTCAGAGGCACTACAAGGGTTGGTTCTGGTCACAGAGGTCGTCATATTGAGACAACCCCGGGCGGAGTCGACAAGACTTTGGGCTTCGATAAACCGATTACCGGAATGAGGGACGACGACAGTAAAACGGTCATATTATAGGCCAGAGAAACATCTTCGACACGTACCTACACTGGCAAAGTCCTCATCATAGGGACTGACATGATTTTAGCGACGCAAGGCGCTCCTTTGCGTACCCTCAAGCTCGCAAAAGGAGTTCAAGCACTGTATGAGGAAGCTCGGATTGAGAGGTGAAGAGAATGTCATTTAGACAGTGTGTAGAGCTTCTGTTCATCTTCACGCAGCCGCCAAAGGACCTGCCGCATTACACTGGACGTATCAGATGGAACATAGGCCTCCCCTCTATCACATTCCCAAATGCGTGAACATCGCAAATATGTATTCATTATTGCACGCCTGCGATTGTGACGTTCGAGGTATGTGCACAAGGCAATCACGCGCCTTTGTAAGAATCCTGAATTAAGAACAGACAATGAGACATGAGGTAGCTCATAAGGGTAGGGTAGACGTACGTCATGGAACCTGCTCCAGGAGACGCCTTTACATCACTCCTTCCAAGCTAAGGCCTAACGCAAGCGCACGCACTCGGTGGTGAGCGCTATCTGTAAGACCCTCCCGATAGCAGTTCTTGGCCTCGTTCCGGCTCATGGGTGAGTTCTGAATATCGAGACGTTAGTTCTGCGTTGGGACGGCGCCAGAAGGGATATATACGCACGCTAACCTTGTTATCGATGTATCTGGGATAGAGCAAGAGTATCGATGCTGAATATGCGGGCGGTAAGTGAGGCCTCGTGAAAGGTCGTTGTGACTGAGATGTTTGTTGCTGCGATCAACGTCCTACACGACCCATCAGTTTACGATTCGATTCTCTCGAGGATGAATGGGGACGTACGAGTCAATGCAAGCCAACGCACTGCATTGCTGCGATGATGGCGATGAATTCCTGTCAGGTGTCGACAAAATCCCCAGGTCGCGATGTCATATGACAGGGCGCGTCTAGAGCAAGCCGCGGTTACTCGTCCATTACATCTTGTGAGGAAGGAGGCGAGTATCCGATCTGACCTGGTGGTGTCGTCAGTATAGGTCGCCTTCTCGTCCCTAGCACAGCGGTACTCACCGACATCACTGAGCTTCTGGGTAGCCCACAGGGTGATATGTATGTGTGGGAGTGGCCCTAGGCAGATTAACGTGATTGTATTGAGGGTATTTGCTTGCGTGTCTGCCGGTGAGCGGTGATTGGGGTGAATATGACAATGTCTAGGGCATCGTGTGTGTAGAGGAAGGTGTAGTGTGCGGGGTCATGATCGGGATACGACTCTACGAGGGAGGTGCAACGAGAGAGAACCAAAACTGCTGTGGAGGGGACAGTTGTGGAGAGAGTTATGTGAAGTGTGAAGTGAAGCTCAACGCAGGCGGAAGACAAGGCGGGAATGAGCCGGGTCCAGTCAGCAAGGACGCGTAACCGGCGCCCAGCGAGATTGCGATCGAAACAACGGCGCTTGCCCCAAATTGGCTCAAATCTCAGAGCGCCTTTGCAGACAGACACCTTGCCGTGCTTGCGCTCGATACTCGTGTGTCCCCTCATCGTGTAGTGTAGTCAACCCGTCTTTATCTGCCTCGTGTGAGATCCACCATCATACAGCGAGCACATGCGGGCCACAATTGCCTCACTGCGTCCTCGTGGTCGAATGCCGAGCACCTCCGACTCTGATCCTCGTGTGATCGCCGACCAGGACGCGTAGCGTGCGCAGCAGACAGCGGATTCAGCTCATGTATAGCAACGAAACATGACCAGAGCACTACCATACCGCATATACGAGGCGGAGTGCCCGCCTCAGTTATGTCACATTACATGTCAGAATTGACTTACAGATCCTCGCGGATAGGACATCTAAGTCGAGCAAGGCGGTTCAAGATATATTGCATGGTGCATCTGAGATCAGAGATGCTTGAGAGATCCCCACGAGGTCCAAGCCTGAGTAGACAAGCTCTGAGAAACGACAAGCTCTAGAGATATAGGCTCGCTGAACGCGCAAATTGACATCCCGGAGTGTCGGCGTAGCAGCGTACACCGCCAAAGCGAGTGAACATGGCTTTCTGTGTATGCTCGGGTCCTAAAAGGGAAGTTTGTTATATAGAAAATGAATAGGAGCATCTTCATTTGGAGGGAGCCAGATCAGAACTGATACGGCCCAGCAAGACATTAACCGGGACTCCGGGATATCTCTAGCAGCGTCGGAGATGATACAACATCGTATTGACAAAACTTACAAGCCAGTGGGAACAAGGAAGGGGTATGTATTTGTGAGCGTGGCAGGCGCACAGTCGAATGTAATGCGCATAAAGTATGACAAGGAACACGGGCTCGACAACGTTGCAGAGACATATGCGAACCAGGATGCGCATGGGGATGTTATCGAGCGGAGCCGTGGACAGAAATGAATATTCTTGTCCAGGGAAAGTATGAATGAGGTACTGCTGTTGTAACCGCTGGCCAGAAACAAGGGCATGATGACAAAGGCATCGCCAGTCTTGAGTGAGACGCAGTGTAGCGGTCATGCAAACGGGTCCAAGGATGATACATATGCCTCTAAAAGTGACAGATGGACAGCCGGTCCTCTGGATGAGTTCAGAGCGAGAGCAGCATACACGAGTTTAGTCATCTATGAAGTTTGCAAGCTTTGAAGATCTTACCGTGAAGGAGTTCAGCAACACGGCCCAGTATAGTGTGGGACTGCCCGACAAGACGATCCGCAGAGGGCTGGCGCAATAAAGACGAGTCAGCAAGGGAGCAGCAGTCCCGCTAGAAGGATTTGCAACTTGGAGGGCCGTCCTCGGCGAGAGGCCGAATAGGCATGGTCGATCATCTGTACGACGGGCCACTGAGAGGACCCGGAGGAGAATTGGCGCAATTAATATTACTTGAGGACTGTACACGACTTGACCGGCGTGCGGAATGCCCGGCGACCTCGCAGGCAGCTGTTCAGTGACGTGTTCCAGACGTCTATCGGGCGCGAAAAGAGGTCGTTCTAGCGAGGCACCACAGGACGCCAAGCAGAGTTCTCAGAGACCAGCAAGCAGGACAGACCGCAGAAACAAGAGACGGCTCGGACCAAGAGGCAGTGAACAGACTGCAGGCAGAAAATGTTGCGTCCTCCGTTCTGGCGATGGCATCGTCCCGAGCTTGCCCTAAACCCTCCGGCCGCGCGCTCTTCTCGGCGCTCCGGCATTCTCGGCCAGCACTGAGCAAGGCGCTCCAGCATCAACGGCAGCAAACTCGATGACGCGCATATAGCGTGTCCTGTGTACCCTCCTGCGTTCACATGGTCTTCATAGCATGCAGAGCTCAGACGTTGATTGCGCCAGCTCCGATGTCATAGCCGCAACCCGGCCGATCGACGACCTCCCGCTAGCACGCTTCCGCTGCGGCTTCCACAACAGCATGCTTCGACTTGTGTCGCCGCTTGCTGTCTCTGCGAGCGCACGTCATACGGGCGAGATGCCTTACGGCTTCCGGTCGTCCTCCGCATTACCTTATTCTGCTCGGACCCCCTCGCTCGATCTCGCTCTCTTGATATGTACACAGGGTAAAGTGCGATGCCCGCCGTGCTCACGTCACGCTCGCTGTGCATCCAGCCCACAGAAACATATGTTACCCGTATGTGTTGTGACGTTCCCTATGCCTACCAATGGAATCCTGGCCTTCCTCGTGATGCCTTGCCCGTGGAGTGCACCCTCGACTGGCCGCTGCTGTGCATGCCTGGATCCCACGTGTGCAGGCGGATAGTGACCTTCAAAACTCGCCCTGGTCGAATGGAGCTATTTTTAATTATTTGAGGTATTTTGCGCGCATATACCGAGCATCAAGGCACGATATTGACCGAAGGGTCTCTTATACTTGCTTTGATGGCAGGATCTGCTTCTCAGGACAGTCCTCCAAATCGCGCCTTCCTCCCCGTCGCGACCTTGTCGCAATCCTTTCGCGCTGGCGAAGGGACTTCATTCTGATACTTCCTTTGAGCATGGCCTGGAGACAAACAGTACATGTTGCTGGATCCTCGGTCCCATTCAGGCCCACCCGCCGACAATTTCGTGCTGTAATGATATCATCATTGGCTTGCCCTGTGTACTCATGTAGCCGATTTGTGCAGAATCAAATTCAGTTTTGCGCCATCAAATTGTGCCCTCTCTTTCGAATGCGCCGCACGTACGTATGGTGTCTAAACAGCGGTAACAATAACAATCGGTGATTGATCACGGATTGCATCCCTACATACAAACAAGGAGGGACGTAGTGTCAGGCTACCCGGAGTAGAATATCCTGAACTCGAAGAATTCCGCAACGCAGTGAGTCCAACTCGGTTTGGTTGCGCTATATCGTACGAACAGGGCGGGTTGATACTACAAAATCTCAACATGGCGACAGGCTATATCCACAAGTCGGCCGGGTTAAGCGTCCTCTTGATCCTCCTCCACTGGTACGTACCCATTTGCTTTCGACCATGATTTGATTCGCTGCAAGCCATTTTTGTCGAAGTTGTCAGGCGATTGCGCTGCTTCCGCGACGAGCTCCTTGACGCGTCGGTCAATGATGTCGTCGAGCGCCGCTACGAGCCCGTCGCCAGGCCCGTTCTCCTGCACGTGGTATGTCAGCGTAATGCAAACCCGTCAAGCAGTGTACTTCAGCTCACCTCGTACCAGCTGCGCACTGTTGCGCAGATATCTACCCTGTAAGCATCTTCATAATTGGCGCCATACGCACCCTGTTCCCGGAACCAGTCCTCCAGGTGCGTCTCCACGAAGCCCCGCAGAGCTCGCCCGAGCTTGGGCGTGTATCGCGCTTGAATGAGATGGACATGCCAGAACAGACAGGCATAGTTCCACATCTGCGGCATCTCTCTATTAGCATCGCGCAGACTGTCGACGTCGTCGCGAGTCAGGAGATCAAGCAAGGATGCCGCAATGAGGGCATGCCCTGACGGCGGGTAGACGAGGAAGGCACGATCCGTGCACCGGGCGGGATCGGTAAGGAATTGGGGGAAGCTTGCGTGGCAGGCCCGGAGTGGGGTGATTGCGGTGACGTTGCCGTCGACGATGAGAACGGATCGAAGGCGGTCTATCATATTCATGGTGATCTCGGTCGACAATCCGAATATGCTGAGACTCTTTGCAGATAGATCCCCGTCTGAAGTAACCCGCTCTGTCGCAAACCATGCCAGCACACAACGAACGCGCTGCATGCGCTCTTCATCTTCTTCAAAGGGCTCAAATGAGCTCTTTAGGATTGTTATGTAGAGCTCGTCAAGCCGCACATAGCCCCTAGATGACGCCTTGGCTCCTTCGGAAGCGAGGAGCATATCATAGATTTTCTCTGCCAGCCATTTGTCTTGACGGAGGAAGCGAACCGCAGTGCTTGCCCATACGAACAAGCCATCGGACAGTCTCGTCAGCTCCTCAATCGCATTTGGACGAGCTTCTAGGAGCCGGAAGCCACCCGCAGCGGCGGCCTCCCTCAGTTCCGTCCCGATGAAAAGGCGAATGTCATTGTCAATGTTTTCCTCCTTCTGCAGATCACGCCGGTATATGATATCGGAGTACTTCGAAGAGTTGAGCGCCTCCAGGATATATGTCTCGGGACGGGTGGCGATGAGGACACGGAGGCAAGGTATTTCGTGTGCTGCCTGACATAGCAGCTGTAGCATCGACGGAACGATGGAACCGGATTTGTTGGCGCATTCGTCCACTCCATCAACTACGAACACCAACGTGGGTGTGGTGATCGCAGACTCCCCGAGGTTCCTCAATATATCTAGAATGAGGGTCCTGATCTGATGCTCCATTGCTTGGTCGTGGCCTGCTTTGTGCTTCCGGGCCGCATTGGCGATTTGAGGGCGTAGAGAAGGAACGGACTCCGCCAGCTGGTATGCGATTGTCGGAAACACACGGTGCCCATCGCTGCATTCTGTAGAGCTGCGGAGGAAGAAGAACGAGGCGCCGAGATATCCCTCTGGGAGTAGACTGCAGAAGGCGTGGGCGATACTGGATTTTCCCATTCCAGCTTGACCGTAAAGAACATAAATGCGCTTCTCAGACTTGCCGTCTTTTGCCCATTCCGCCAGGTCGTGAAGGATTGCCTCTCTCGTGCCCGTCTGAAGGCGAGACTTCTCCTCGATCAGCGCTGATGTGTATGATGCATTGGCGCGGTTGAGCGCCTCCAAGGCTTCCCGAGATTCTACGCAAATAACTGTCAGCACGTCTCCCGCGACACAGCGTGTTCTGAGTACCTTTGTCGAGCTCCAAAGTAGCGATTTGTCCCAAAGCGTATTCTCTCTCGATATCCCCCTGGAACTTGAAGTGCTCTCAGGAAGCTGTCGAGTCATAACAACGGAGTCACCGACCTTGAAGTTGCTCATGGCATTATCGATTCTCTGACGTATATTCTTCAACTTCTCTGCGTCAGGCTCCGCAAACCAAAGCGCCCCTAAGAACCGCCGATGTTGAGTCTCTCCTGCTGATTTGGAGATCTCTTGTAGTGTTCTACACAACCGCTCAAAACTCCCGGCTAGTGATAAATCGCAAGGGCCGCTCACTGTACAAGTGTAGTGACCCGCATGGTGAGTCGTTGGGTCGTCGTAGACGCAATGTCTTTCCGAGTCTGTTCCTCGGGTTGCGGAATCGCAACGAAAAGCGTGTTACACATAGTCTCGTTCAGCAAGTTAGTCAACTCTTGTATCCTCTCAATCGTATCACGTCTATTCCCAAGATTGGCTCTCATAGTCTATACAATGTCGGTTAGTATCTTTGCGGTGACATCGGTTCACGTACCGAGATCCTATCTGCTAAGGCATTGAGGATGGGTGCCACCGATGCGGCCCCAGGTACAGGAGCGGTTGACAGGACTTGATTGTTAATGTTCAAACCAGTCTTCAACTTAGACAAGACCGCGTCCAATGTGCCCTCATTCTATGGGCACCCTCGTGTTATCATGTGCATGGAAACAGATGGCGATATCGACTACCTCGGAGGATTTTGGCTCCTTTCCTTTCCTCTTGAACCACTGTCGCGGTCTTACCGGGACGCTTATCGACGGTTTATCTGCGTCCTCTGCATCTGACATGGTGGGTTGTGGAGGAGAGTGGACGGCATATTGGGCGAGAAGTACAGTAGATACCGGGCATTGGGTTGGCTGTGCACACGAGGCATGTCAACGGGATGCATCGAAGCGCAACACACCTGCATGCCACGCGTTCGAGATGACCACATGACCCACCATATAGAGTCGCATCATCGAAACTGCATCGCCCATCTGACCGAAAGCTCCGAACGGCAATGCAAACGATGTGAGAGGGACTCTGATGAGTAGAAGTTTTACATATCCTTAGGATCGAGAGGGGGTATAGAGATTGACACAGTGAGTAAAAGTTTTACATCTCCTTGGGACCATCCAGGGTTTTGTCGCGTTGCATAGCAGTCTGGACGCATCACAGATAATGTACGTCTTCTCATCAACCGATTGTAATCTCCTAAAATGTGCGTGTATCCTGGCTCTGTAGCCGTTATGGCGAATCTGTAATCGTGTGATCAGAATTGCGAGAAATGCGAGATACCGTTCTGAATTTACCATGCACGTGAGGGAGCGTTGGTGCAATTCAAGCGAGGAGAGTGGAAATAATGTCAACAAGAATAACCCAACAGAATCCTTTATATCTATATATTACGGTAGACAAGACATTAGGACGAATGCCCGCATAAACCTGTATGAGGAACAGACCCTGAGACACGAGATAGCACATAATGGCGGGCTGTATGCACATCAATGAACCTGCTCCGGAAAGACTTTTCACATCGTTCTTCTTGCGCGCTCCCAGGCCAAGTCCCGCCGCTAGCACATGCATGCCTGGCCTGTGAGGCCCTTCTAATGAAGTCTCTCTGCCTCGCCCAGCTCGGGGCTAGGTCTGCATAACGGCGTATCACGTTCAACTCGGAGTGGAGATGGAAGACGCAAGTACGCACGATAGCATTGCTAGCGACGTGCTGGTGAAGATAGACTCCATGCTCACAAACATCTACGCTATCAACAGATGCACAAGCGATGGGCTAGTTCTGATTGAAGGCCATATTGCACGAGATGGTGTTCTGTATGATACGCAACTTCTGGTCCAATTTGTTAAACGACACCCAGGAACACACAACCCGATCTTAGATGACTCCGTGGACTCCCAGAGACATATCGAACTCCACGAAGGCGTTGACGAAGAAACACATCGCTTCGATGGCGTCTGAGTGGGCACGCACAAACTTTGCCATTGATGTTATGCTCTTCCAGGTTGATTCACAAAAGGACGTGAGGCCGATGTGACTCCGTTCAATTCCGCTGTCGAATTCCCGGGTCGCCTGCAGGATGCTGTACTCGCGGTTGGGTGGCTGTAGCGCATATTCACCTGATGGCGCTTAGGGATTTCACTTGCTACCCTGGCAGCGACCATGAGCCGAGCCTGCAAGCTGCCAGCTCCGGTAGGACCTGAGGAGGCCTCGCATGCAGGCGAGGGCAAGGGAACCGTTCCTCGTATATTGGAAATTTGCGATAGGAAACTGAGGGCGAGCTGTAGCTGCGTTGGACATAACAATCAAAGAGAGAGGCCGAAAATTCAGGTGAACGATATGTCCGAGTAGACAATGAAGTGAGAATGAGCAGAGCACGCGCTGAGCTGGGACGCGTAACCGGTACCCGATCGACGAGATGTGGATTCGCATCGAGGAACAACGTCTGTCTCGGTAGGCAGAGCGCCCAAGCATTTGCCTCGCAGCGCTCACACGCAACTCATATCTCATGTTTTCCTCCATTGTGTCTCGTTTCGGATCCCTCTTCGTCCGCTCTGTTTTCAGGATCCTACTCCGCACTGGGCGAGATCCAACTCGGCATTTCGTGGATTTCTCAAACACCGATTAACTTGGCACCTCGCATGACTATCATCAGTCTCCCTCAGCATGCTTCAACGCCCCTCTGGATGCGGTTTTGTGGTATCAGGCCAGGAGCTCAGCTACGGCGAATGTGATCTTTCAACGCCCCGTACAAACGCAGTGCCAGTGTACGTCACAAGCAGCGTGCAGCTGCCTGTGATAGATCCGGGGTTATCGTTCACGCTGTTATGGTGGCAGGGCGCATCTAGCGACCCTTCATTCGTTGAGAAGCACTGCGCCTGGAGAGACGAGCAGGCACGTCAGTACGTTGTATTCGATTACCGCCGCCTGGAGTACTCATGGTGACGCAGCCCCGACGCTAAAGCGGTCACCGGCGCTACGAAGAGGAGGCAGGAAGCAGTGTTGAAATTGTCTACTTGTGAGATGTAACGGAGTCTAGGGCTGGACTGATGGTATGTAGCGACAAATCTGCGACTTGGAGATAGTGCTATCAACGTGCTCCAGCTGCCCTCTGACACTTTGCACCAATTGTAGCATGCAACGACTCGTCAGGAGCTCAGACCGACGTGATCCTGTACTCTCCACCATGCAGCTTAGCGTTCACGAGCCCTCGATCATTGAGTCCGTCGTCGAGATTTGTGCATGTATTGACAGTTGGAGCAATGGACGAATCTTCGGAGAACGAGTGGGAAAAGGATTTGTCGCGCTATCTGCTGTACGTTTGGACGCCGCTCCTCTGCAGTTAGATGACGTCTTCGTTACAGAATAGATTCAGTCACTTGACCCATCCCTGGTAGCGCTGCCTGAATTCTCGTGTCCATCAAGAGGTCTGGCCAGTCGAGAGCTGCAACCCACTCGATTGTGTACGTGATATAAGTTTGTCTCGGCGCACTCCTGGTTGACCAAAGGCTGCATCCAGGTCCATTCATCAAGAAACCCATGCTCCGCAATCGATACACGCACAAATTGTCTTCTGTAGACGCACGTGTTGCCCATGCTACACAACGCGGCTGCAAATGCCAGCTCAGGTACGCATTATGAGTTGCGCATGGTCCAACAGATGTCTACGAAGCCATCGCTGATGATACTTCCGCAGTGGATCAATGGGACGTTAGTCCCGACAGTAGGCGTTCAGACATCCTAAATTGCAGGCTCGTCGACCCGAGTTTGAGCAATCCCCGTCCGCGATATCTCTACTCACGTGATACCCGACTCAGGACGCTGAATGCATTGGAAGCACAGGTCTCATATCTTTATTTGCATTGTTCCCAGATGCAGAGGGCATCAGCGAATAGCAGTGTATGCCCTGACAATGCTAAGCTATGTCAGGTCAGAGACTATAGGCCAAGAGCTCATGACGGAGGACAGGATGAGATATATTTCTTCGGCGGATGACTCTACATTCGCCGCGCATCTGAGCGTGAAATCGAGCCCACGGCCGCAGGCAGCTGCCCCGCTCCGACCGAAGTACAGACAGATCCTTCATGTCCGTGCATCATATCCGGATGCGTACCGCAAACATACACAGTTCTTGACCACCCGCTCCGCAAAGCCTGAATGACAGGAACATCTCGCTCGCTTGAGAATGAGTGTCAGAAGGGTCTTCGACCACTCCGGTAGTGTAAGAGCTGTCGGTAATTCTTGCGAGCCGTTCGGATGGGGTGCACATATCTTAGCAACCGGATCGCGTTGGCGGGCCGATAGGAACGGCTGAAGGTCGCGATGGTTGGACCCGGTATCGCTACTTGAGGTATAGTCTTGTTTATGTCCCATCACAGATTGAACCTATAGCTGAAAGAGAGATAAACGTACCAGATACAGGGCGTCTGCTCTACAGATATAGCACTATCTCGGAAACCCACGCTGTAGGCTATGACGTTCAGCGGAAACTATAGCATTGAGAGTCGTGACAGGGCAACGGGATTCGATGGGAATTTTGCCAACCATCATCGGGCGAGTTCACTGCGACATACGGTCAGAGCATGTTCACAGGGAACGCGGAGAATCATAAGGCATAAATGCATTATAATCCAGAGCCAAGTAAGTAATGTACACCAGTCACAAGTAAAACACACCACATGGAACTCAATAGCGCGGCGTAATACAATGATCGGGAGTGGACAAGAGAGCGGCTCGAATAGGCGCAGAGACAGATAAATTACATCGTATCCAGGGGACGAGAAAGAGGCTCTGCGATGGAACTGAACGCGAGGAGAAGACACCAGATACCCGACGCACTAGTCTACCAGTCAGACCGCCTCAGTCGTTTTGCTGCAGGAGACGAATTGGGACCACGATGAGCGGCACCGGCGGAAGTATGTCCCAGATGACCTATATGCGCCAGCGAGGAGCAGGGAGCATATAGTGGCGACGACGAGTCCAGTACGGTCCTTAGAGATGAGCTAGAGCGCACGGGACGCAGAGAGAGGTCGGAAGAAACTCGTTGGACAGTATGTAGAGCCTACCGAGAGCATATACAAAGCGTCCTCGGAGCGGGGCATCAAGGCACTCTGGAATGGGCGTGGAGCAAATTTGCTCTGAGTCATCGAGTAGTCTCGGAATGAAGTCGTGCTCAGAAGCCGCGGGACAGGAGCGGAGGTATGCGAGAGGCAATGCGTGTGTAGACAGTAGATGGGGTATCTCGCGCGAATCGGTGAGGGGCCGAGGGCAGAAGACGTCAAGACGTCGAGTCGAAGGGGTTGAACGGCCAGCATAGTCCATCTTGAGCACCAGAGAAGTGTGCAAGAAACAACGGCCCATGTTGATGAGGGTCACGGATGGCTTGATCAATGATCAGACCTTCAGACCTGTCAGGACTCGTAAGAACCGCTCGGGCTCTTGTAGGACCCACGACATATACAGGCAGCTGTTGAGCGCGGAGCAGAGGGCCTACGCATCGAGCGGTCGAGACAAGGTCATCCGGGGTCCTTGATGAACAAATAGCGCCCCATGTATCCGCGAGACCAGCAGAACGTAAGAACGGCTGGTGGGACGAGAGCGGGCGTGCATCGAAGGGGCAGCACGGAGACCGGCGCAAAAAATGCTGCGTCCTCCGTTGCCCGATTGCGTCACCCCGAGCTTGCCCTAAACTCTCGGGCCCAGCGCTCCGTCCAGCGCTCCGGATCTCGCGTTGGCGCTCAGCAAGGTACCGCGGTCTCGACGGCAGCAAAGTCGAACACGGCCGTGACGACGGCGCATATACAGCGTCCCCCGTCCTGCGATCTTCCCCCCGTGTTCTTCTGATCGCACGGATACGTGTTCTCCCTCTGGCGTGCGCTGGCCCCCCGCCCACCGAAAATCGCCGCAGGCCACAGATTTCAGCTTGATTTCGAAACACTACCCTTTTCAACGCGGTCTTGTTCTCTCCTTGTCCGTATCCAAGCAGCACCCTAACTCGAACCGCTGGGTAGAGTATCTCCTGAACAAGAAGTAATGTCCTACAGATGAGAAATCATCGATACGGACTGCTCTATGGGTATGACGTGGTAGCTCGGTACGTGCGAGACACCCCAGCTAAAGCGCTAGATATCCGCGGTAGTGATGGGACCCATTGAACCGAGCACCAGCCTGTGTGGATGGTGTCGTTGAATATGTTGAGGAGTCGGCGAGACCGTGGCAGACGCTGCAGATGTGGGGAACATCTGACGCATATGAGATACGAATTCGGTACGAGGGCGGGCTACGGCCGGTGCGATGGAAGCAGAAAATGTCACTGAAGCAGAACACCGCATACGTCCGGGTGAAAGGCGCGAAAGACAAGTGTGGAGGAATCGTGACGGACCACCGGCATTCGGTGAGGTCATACGTCCTCCTCTCGGCCATGCCATCGCACTGGTAGAATGAATATCCCCAGAACTCCGACGCTAACGACCTGACGTCAGTGCTGGATGAGCTTTGCTGGAAGGTGATCGTGATATGTAGCTAATCGTGACAGCGTGCAACCAGGCGGAGACGATCAGCTTATGCGTCCTCGCAACAACCAATGAACACGTACGAGACATTCCCAGCCAGAGCCCTAGATGCTCGTAGTTTTAATCTTGAACCTCTTGAAGCCATAGACGAAGCAGCAGGTCGTGGATACCGCGTCCTTGGATGAATGCGTGTGGATCTCTTCAACGTTGCCGTTGCCGTACAACTCCGAGCGGCGGGTTTCATCAAGCAGCGAATGGACGCAATCTGTCGGCATCATCAGGACCGGTTCCTCCCTGCCCCAATTGCTCAGTGGTATCCCCCGCCGTTGTCATGTTCATCTCGAGTGCAGCACCTAGAACATTGTGTCATGAGCTGCTGGCGTTAATTGCTGAAGTTTGCGTGGATGTACCGAAATGTCTTGGAGGCGCAGACTCGGAAGGTCTTCCTGCAGTCGGAGTCTTGCAGTAGGCATCTCTAGAGCCGATGAATCGTTGAGGTCAAGTATGTGCTGTATGCTCCGGCATGAGATGGGTCAATTGACGATGTCCGGCGGGCAATTTGCGAGAATCAGGCCAACGAACTAGATGGTAACACCATGTCTGCTCCATGTTAGTGTGCGACTGGTCGGTCAGTCGAGAAAGCAGAGAAGACTAGGATCAGACGACGCACCAGGCTTCGAACAACCGCCGGGCGTTAACCATCTCTATCCCCCTGTACCCCACAAACGAGCTACACTGATTCCTCCGCACGCCAGCGTCCTGGGGATGTACTCGGCAGCCAGATGATACCGCAGCCATGTCGTCGAAATTGGTCTAGAGCGACCAGGCTTGGTTCAGAAAGGATTGGGGCCGCAGCATTCCGCATCTAGTGCAGGAGACAAACCGTGGTGCCGGCGATTCGCAGAGATGGTAGAGAAGAGGTCTGCATGGCAATCGACGACCGTACTAGCAGCAAAGACACGAGTAGCAAAGGCACGAGCGACTCCTCTGCGCGCTCGGTGCTGGCTGAACGCGTCTCCTACTCAGGGACTCAACTCATTTCCAGGACATGTCGTACCGGCTCTGATGTCGTGGCTGCAATCTGGCCCATCGAAGACCCCCTGCCAGGATGCTTCGACCTGCGTCGCCCGACCGCACGTCATACGGTCGGGACGCCTTGTCCCTTCCGGACGTCCTCCGCCTTACCTTGTACCGCTCGATCGGAGACCCCCCGCGAGATCTCGCCCTCTTGGACATGTACACAGGGTAAAGTACGTTGCGCGCCGTGCTCACGTCACGCTGACTAGGTGCATCCTCCCTGCAGGACCATTTCCCGGATGTGTTGCGCGTTCTCTATGCCTGACGATTGCATCCTGACCTCTCGTGATGCCTAGCCCATGGAGGCCACCTCAGGCAGGCCGCTGCTCTGCATGCCTGGATCTCATGTGTGCGGGCGGATAGTGACCTTCGAGACTCGCACTGGTCGCGTGGTAGGTACAAATGGAGCTATTATCTGCTATTTGAGGTATTCTGCGTCCATATATCGAGCGCCCGGCACGCTATTGACTGAAGGTTCTCTTATCCTTGGTCTAGCGGTATAGATTTGCACCTCAGCACCGTCCTCCGAGCGGCACCTTGCTCCCCGTCTCCACTATCGCTCAATCCTTTTCCGCTGGCGAAGGGACTCCGTTCTACTATCTCAGTTGCTCATGGGCTGGAGACAGATAGTACGTGTTGCTTGATCCTCGGCCCTATTCCGGCCCAACCGCCGACAATCGCACGTGTACGAAATGGTATTCAATTTTGCGCCATCATATGTGTGCCTCCTCTTTCCAACGCACAGTATGTACGTATGGGATCTCAAACAGAGATATCAAATGGTTATTGATCGCGGATTGCATCCATACATACAACAAGGTAGGAGACGGCGTCAAACTACTGAGGGTAAATTGTCCCGAGCTCGATAAATTCTGCAATACAGCGAGTCCAACTAGTTTATATCGTGCTACATTTTATGGAAACAGGGCGGGCGCATACTACAAAATATGGACGTGGCGACCTACATCTACTAGGCGCCCGGGCCAAGTGTCTTATTCATCCTGCCTGATCTCCAATGGCGTGTACCCATTTGCCGTCGACCACGACTTGATTCGGGGCATGTCCAGTATCTTATGGAACTTATCCGGCGATTGCGCTGCTTCCGTGACGAGCTCTTTGACTCTTCGGTCAATGATGTCGCCGAGCGCCTCCACGAGCCCGTCGTCAGGCCCGCTCTTCTGCACGTGGCATGTCAGCGTAATGCAATCCCGTCATGCAGTGTACTCCAGCTCACCTCGTACCAGCGACGCACTTTTGCGCACATATCCACTGGTATTATCTTGCTCCCAAATGGATTGATCCACGCACCACGATCCTGCAGGCAGTCATCCAGGTGCGTCTCCACAAAACCCCGCAGAGCTTGTCCGAGCTCGGGCGTGTATCGCGCTTGAAGGAGATGGACAACCCAGCGCCATTTGGCATAGTTCCACATCGGCGGCATGTATCCATCAGCATCGCGGAGACTGTCGACGTTGTCGCGAGCCAGGAGATCAAGCAGAGATACCGCAATCACGGCATGCCCAGACGGCGGGTCGACGAGGAAGGCGGGATCCGTGCATCGGGCGGGATCGGTAATGAATTGGGGGAAGCTTGCGTGGCAAGCCTGGAGTGGAGTGGTGAGTGTGATGTTGCCGTCAACGATGAAAACAGACCGTAGACGATCAAGAAAGTCTAGTGTGATCGAGGTTGGAATACCGGATGTCTCGAGCCCAGCTGCACTTGCCACTGCCTCACTGTTTTCGGAGAAAGGGTGAAACAGAGCTACCCAAGTCAATAGCTGTTTC
This sequence comes from Gelatoporia subvermispora B, assembly GCA_000320605.2. Classification (NCBI taxonomy): domain Eukaryota; kingdom Fungi; phylum Basidiomycota; class Agaricomycetes; order Polyporales; family Gelatoporiaceae; genus Gelatoporia; species Gelatoporia subvermispora. The sequence continues at coordinate 232,889 of KB445797.1, forward strand.
ACATAAGCAATATGTTTGCTGTCTCCTTGTATATCCTCGAAGGATTTCCCGATAATTCCCACGTAAAGTGTGTCCAGCTTGTTATATATGTTTCCTGAACCAAGGTGACTCTGAGCCCCGAGCAGAACATTATACCGCTCGGCGGAGAGGCGTCTGCTTTGAGTGAGATATTTGACAATAGTACTCGCAAATATGAACAGGCCATCCGATAGGCGTGTCAAGGTCTGCGCGGCATCTGAGTGCTCCTCACAAAGAGTGAACTCTCCGGCGGTAGTACACTTTGAAAATTCGGCATCAATGAAGGCCCGAATGTCGCTGTCCACGTCGGGCTCCTTCTGAAGATCGCGCCAAATGATCGTGTTGCCGTGAGGACATGAGTTGAGCGCATCCATGATGTACGGCTCCGGTCGTGTAGCGATCAATACCCGTAGGAATGGTATCTCCTGTGCCACCTTTAGGAGTAGTCGAAGCATATCCGGGACTGCGCCTTCAGGCTTTTTTTCACATTCGTCAACGCCATCGACGACGAGTAAAATGATGGGCATATCTGATATGTCGAGGAGACTCCGAAGAGGTTCCAGAATAAGCGTATCGAACTGATGGTCTAACAATTGCCCAGTTCCACCGCCGTGTATCCGGGAAGCTTTGACGATATGCGACTGTAAGGCGGTAATAGAGTGTGCTAGCTGATGTGCGATCGTCGTGAAAACGCGATATACATCGCTGCATTCTCCAGAGCCGCGAAGAAAGAAGAACGAAGCACCCAGACGATCCTTCGGTAGTTGTCGGCAGAATGCATGGGCAATGCTGGACTTTCCCAATCCTGCCTGGCCATAGAGAATATATACGCGTTGATTCGGCTCGCCATCCACGGCCCATTCGGCTAGAGCTCTGAGAATTGTACTCCGTGTTCCAGGCTGCAGGCGAGACTTCTCTTCAAGTTGGGCTGATGTGTACGACGCGTTCGCAGGATTGAGCGCTTTCAAGGCTTCCCGCGCCTCTAATCAGGTCATCATCAGCCAACTCGTCACGATGTAGGGTGTTCCAGATACCTTTCTCCACTTCTAGAAGATAACGATCCTGGAAAATAATGCATGACTGACCGGCATCCAGATAGGTCGTTCAGAACTTACCTTGATGTCTGCAGCTATCTGACCTAAGGTATGTCGCATTTCAATACCCCCTTGAAACTGAAAGCGGATTCAGAGCAGGATGTAAACCTGCTAGAGGTCACTGACCTTGAAGTTACTCATGGCAGTATCAATCCGCTGACCGATGCTTTTCAAGTTCTCCTTGTCCGTCTCCGCGAACCAGAACATTTGATAGAACCGACTGCGTGGATTCTCCTTTGCCGATGCGAGGATTGCGTCTAACGTCCTACGAGCTTGTTCAGCGTGTCCGTTGGTGTGTAAATGATATGGCTAGCTCACATTTTGAGTGTATCAACCCGTGTGCTAAGTATATCCGTTGCCCTTGTTGCAGTCTCTTGACGTGTGTGTTCATCGGGCTGCCCATTAGCAACAGACGCTGTTTGTTGCGTAGTCTCGGCCAGCAACTTCATCAATCCTTGGATTTTCGCTATCGTATCGCATTTGTCCCGAATGTTGGCTCTCATAGTCTGCGAGACATCGATGAGCTTTTATGCATGTTGATATAGTTTGTCGTACAGATATCCTCTCTGCCAAAATATTGAGGACCGGTACCACCGACGCAGCAACTAGAGGGGGCGCAATTGTCAAGCCCTGAACACCAATATCCAGACCGGCCTTGATGTTCGACAAACGTGCATCCAATGTGTCGCCATTCTGAGAGGAATTTTGGTTCTTGATGGGCTTATGGAGACCAATAGTGATCTTTACTGACCTCGGACGCTTCTCCATTCTTCCCTCTTTTCAACCACTGCCGCAGCCTATCCAAGACTCCTTTGTGCGGTTCCGCTGCAACCTCCGTTTCTGACATGATAGGCTACGGGGGATGGTACACGTATGGTATGAGAGACAAGGTGGGGACCGCGGAGTGGATGCGCTGTGCACACGAGGCCTGCCAACAGACTTGAAGCATGGAAGCACGAAGCACAAGGCACATGCATACCACGAGTCGGGCACGGCAATTGTGAATGTCCAGATGAACCTACAGATTTGCCGCCTAATCTAGTCCTTTCAGACATGCTTCCTCCGCCTCGCAACAGTCAGGTGTACCTCCAGTAACACCTGTGTCCATTCTCGACATACCGAAGAATGAGTTATTCTGAAGCAATGAACCAGAACACATCGGAAACAACAGTTGTCATCAAAAATTCTCAAATACTTCGACTTTGCAACTGTGTGACTCTTATCAAGCACGTTCTGAAGTATAGAACCGCGATTGTGACCTGTGCCTATCATGCTAGTGTGAAAGTGGACACATTAGCCATTTTTTTGCAGCGGAAAAGACTGCGGGCGCATAAACCCCGAGTTAGCTGCCGTGAGTCTCTGCAGGAGTGGTTTACCCGATGCTTCGTGTGGGCGGCGGCCTCACGAGTAGCCCTTTAGTATGGGGCTTGAGTTACGCAACGACGAGCTGGACGTCCATCAACGAGCCTCGCCGTGGTCGCCGGCCAAAGCTAAGATAGCGGCATATCGCGTCAAAGCTACGGGTAGTGTCATTGCGGGGGAGGTAAGACGGGCAGCGTGCGCTCCTCATCGACCTTCGGAGCCGACAAGTTATCCTCTCGCAGCATCCTCGTGAGACCAGCAACACAATGCCACAGAACGCGCTCCCGTACACGCGCAATCCTTGTCGTAGTCCTATGCCCTAAGACTCCCGTCTCTGTGTCCTCTAGTGGGTGGCCGCGCTTGCACACCTCGACGTACGCGGGGACCAGCCACTGCCGGACGTCGTGCTTCTCGGCGAGCATTATCCGTTCAATCGGGTCGAGGGCAGGGCTAGACACCTCCAGCTGCGCGATGGCGTGCTCCCTGAGCTTGGTGTACGCGAGGCGCATCGAGATGGATACCAGGCTGAGCAGGTCGCAGACAGCGGTGCTATGTACACCAGGGATCCTGCAACCGGATGAGCCACGATCAAATGAGAGGATAGTGCGTCTAGCTCACCTATGATGAAGGGAACGAAGCAGGCACTCGAACTCTGAACAAGAGACCGCGGGGAGGACAATGGCGTCGTCCTCTGTGGCACCTCTCGGTGTCTCCGAGCGCAACAGGTCGCGCACATAGTCCGAGTGCTGCTCGAGGATATATCGGTGGACTCGGAAAAGAGTGCCTTCCACCTGCGTAGCCATATTTAGTATGCAGCTTCGTAAGCCGACGGCCCCAACAAAATCACCTCGAGGACCTTCATTTCGTCTTGTATATAGAATTCTGGATGACGGCGTGTGCCTGCTCTGAGGCTCGCCGGTACTGACGAGTTGGCAGAGGGGGGTCGCGTCGAGTCAGTCCTGGGCGGAATGATTGCGGTGAAAGTGCGAGGCTGGGTGCACGGCGAAGGGCTTCGTATCGAAGATGGCCTGGTGGGGTCACACTTGATGATGATCGGGTCATGATCGAGGTGCCCAGAAGACGCGCTCCGCGCCGACAGAGAGTCGTAGGTTATAACCGACATTGGAGGAGCAACATTTGAGCTACTGCGCAGGGGGTAACAACTCATCGGTGATAGAGTCGTCCGTCCGAGACGAGGGCGAGTGCAAGCCACGCTGCATAAAGGAACGAGAATCCTCCAGCGAGTGGTAGGTGATCTCGACCGATGCTGTGCTCATCGGCGACGGGATCTCGCACATCGACTCCTCCGACGCAGAGATGCTGACAGTCTGGTCCCCGGAAGAGCTGCTTAGCGCACGGAGGAGCCATTCGGAATGCTCCATGTCCGATGAGTTATGAATGACATGCTTGGGTACATATACCGGCGCTTTGATGTTCAGTCGCTCCGGACGGCGTGTTGGCTTGGCAGAGCCCGTATCTCCGTCGCCTGCACCTCTTTAGGTGGCTTGTGGAGTATAACATGGAGACGTCGCCGGGCTGCGGGGTGGGCTACCACAATAGACACGCGGAGATCGGCCTTAGTCGTAGCCCGTGCCGAAACATGCCCTCGAACTTCGATGCCGTTGTGCGTGTCATGTGAGCGGGCACCGTACTCTGGACAAGCCACTGCTGTCACTACGGGCGGGAGAGGGTATGGTGCAGATGGAGAGGGTAGCGGATCCACCAGATCTCTCCAGTGAGTGGCACCGGAGGTGCGGGAGGTCGTAGGTACCGTCCTTTGCGATCTCGATGAGGATGGTGTACCTTCAGAGAGATTCGTAGCATTGAGAGGCTTTAAGGTGGAAGAGGAACACTCGTTATCGGAGAACGAAGGCTGGACGGAAGATGTGGGTGTATGCGACGTCCAAATACCCGAGGATAGACGGCCAGAGTCTTTGCTCGCAGGCGCGAGAGAGGCAGATGTGAGCGGCGATGGAATGAATGGTGGCGCAGATGGTTTCGGTAGGGCCGGAGGAGCGGTGCAATACGTCGATGACGTTGTCGATGTCCTCTGCGGTGATGTGAAAGAGGATGACGACTTAGAGTGAATGCATGGTGGGACACGACCGTCGAATTCTACAAGAGTAAACGGTGTGGATCAACGGGAACCACGTGATGAAGGTCTGGGCGACGCATGAGCTGGGCGGCGCTAGGCGAAAGCGAGTCGAGCATCTGCTAGAAGTCGGTGGGTGATGGTGTTGCGCTCGCTCCCAGAAGAGCAAAGGGGCCGAATTGGCCACTGCAGCACTGGGGTACCTCGTGGCTCGTTGACGGACTCTGATCCAAATTCGCAGAGGTGGGGACTGCATTGGACAATCGACCGGGATCCAGCGAATCTGCTCGAAGGCCGGGCTCGGAATGGAAGCCCAAGACAACGGCGATGAGAATGAAGGGGGGAATGCCAGAACATAGACGTTCTCGTCGTCTCCCGTGAGTGAATACCCGGTGCGTTCATCGAAGCAAGCTTGAAGCCGCCGCGACGTGATCTCTTCGCCATGCTACTGTGTCAGAGGCTATGGTGCGAGGGAAGAGAGCCTGGTAGGATTAGAGATGATCAGATAACAGGACCCGACAACAAACATGAGGCCTGCACGGGAGCGCCCTGGTACTAGGCTTCGCACGTCGGGAATGAAACTCACCAGTAGCCCGGCTCCCTGTTTCCCTATCCCAGCGGCATATACGGTTTGATGTCCTTGCGTTTAGCATATCGGCCTCAGAGCGGTACTGCGGGTGACTTTGCCGTAATGAATGTGTACAGAAATGCCCAAGTTGGGGGCTTTCTCCGTTCGAATCAGGTCGAGACAGTCTATGCATTATCCCAGGTAGACCGGCCGGAGTCTTCAATCAATCGATCCCCGTGATGCTTTGCAATGGTCGGAGGCTAGCAGGCGAAGAGGCGCCAAAACCGTCAGGCTCAGAAGACTGATCGGAAGCCCCAGACTAAAGAGTGAAAACACGAGCTGCAAGTGAAGAGGCCCGGAGACCTCGCAGGCAGCTGTCGAACGACGTGTTCGGATATTTATCGGGCGCGAAGACAGGTCTTCTCAGTGAGCTACCATAGCCAGCCACCCAGAGCTCTCAGACACTAGCACAGCAGAAAGAGACAAATGGATCGCAGGGCGGGAGAGGCCTAAGATCGAGGGGCAGCTCACGCGCTCACGGCTCACAGGGCAGAAAATGTCGCGCGCTCCACACGTCATCCTGAACTTGCCATAACCTTGCGGGCCGTACGCACCGTCCAGCGCTTCGGCACTCTCAATGGCGCTCATGAAGGCAAGTACTCTGACTTCGATAGCGGCAGCAGATCGAGTCGGACACGTCCACAGGAAATATACGCGTACAGCGTCCCCTGTCTTCCGCCAATCTCATCCTCGTCTTACCCATACCGAAACAGAATAGACAGATACTATGACGACCTAGATCACGTTTCAAGAGCGCAGATCCAGAACGAGGAGACAAGCTCCGTAAACACCTCAGACGTCACTATAAGTCTGATTATATTGGGTACCTAGAACGAGGAGACAAGCTCCGTAAACACTAGGTACTATCAGTATGTAGTAGATACTCGGAATAAACAAACGGGCTCACCCTCAGACGTCACTATAAGTCTGAGGGCCATATCTGTGCTACGAACGAAAAAGACATACGATCTTACATAAGAACTATACAGGACACGGAGGCATCTTATGTCTGGATTGTACCTGCGAACATATCGGGCGACTTTCCTAATTGGGACGTGGCGCGCCACCGCCGACGCGCCGCCGCGCGCGCGCGCGCGCACACGCCCGCCCTTGATATCCGACATCACGTAGGTCGCCAATACATCCGCACACCGCTCGGTCTAAGCGTCCACCACCACCTCCTCCAGTTCCTCCTCCGGCGTGTACCCACATGCCACCGACCACGCTTTAATTCGATCTAGGTGCCAATACGTGAACTCATCCGGTGATTGCGCTGCTTCTGCGATGAGTTCCTTGACTCGCTGGTCAATGATGTTGTCGAGCGTCACCACGAGCCCAACGTCCGGCCCGTTCTCCTGCACGTGACATGTCAGCGCAATGCGACCCCATCAGGCAGTCCACTTCAGCTCACCTCATACCAGTTGCGCACTTCTGCACAACCATCCACGGGCGCTATGCTGTTATGAGCAGAGATCCACATATGCCGATTCCGCACCCAGTCATACAGGTGCGTCTCCGCGAAGCCTCGCAGAGCTCGCCCGAGGTCGGGCGCGTATCGTGCTCCAAGCAGATGATCATTCCAGTGCCATCGGGCATAATCCCACATCTGCGACATGCCTCTAATAGCACTATGCTGACTGCTGACGACGTCGTGAGCCAGGAGATCAAGTAGAGATGCCGCAATCATGGCATGTCCAGACCGCGGGTCGACGGAGAAGGTGGTGGGTCCCGTGCGCCGGGTGGGATCAATAAGGAATTGGGGGAAGCTTGCGTGGCAAGCCCGGAGTGGGGTGGATGCGGTGACATCGCCGTCGACGATGATGACGGACCGAAGGCGGTGAATTACATCCTGAGTAATCCAGCACGGAATTCCAACGAGCTCGAGTTGACTCGCATGGAAGACATCTTGCCCAATAGCAATCCAGGTCAATACTCTGTGAATGGATCTCATACGTTCGACGTCTTCATTGAATTGGTTAAATGCATAATTGACAATTGTCAAATACAGACGACCGAGGTTCGTCTGGATTCCAGCTGTATCTGTAACTGGCTTGGCCGATGTTAGTCCATTAAAGATACCAACTGCGCCATAGTCGTCCCCAAGAAGAGCGCGAAGGGCCACATTTGCATAGACAAAGAGCCCGGCAGAGAGTGATGTCAGCCTCTCGACTGCGTCCGGATGTTCCTGCAGTAAAATGAAATTGCCTCTGCGTGCGCGCCGGTCGAATTCAGATTGGATGAACAATTGTATATCACCATCAATCTCGTCGGCAGCATCCGTCCACAGGTTGCGCAGGATTGCACCGTCCTCCGTTTGAGCAGGCAATGCACACATGATATATGGCTCGGGTCGAGTTGCTATGAAGATGCGGAGGTACGGAATGTTGTCGCCGGCCTGACAGAGAAGTTGAAGAAGACTCTGTACAGCGGCTTCTGAGGCTCGTGAACATTCGTCAACGCCGTCGAACACAAGCACTAGCGGTGTCCGACGGACAGATGCTCCCTGCAGAATGTCGTTAAACAGCACTCGTCCTTGATGGGCGATACCCTGAGCTTGGCCATGCTGGGTGTACTCCTTCACGGCGGACAGAATGCGAGGCGTAAGATCCGGCGTTGAATGGGCAAGCTGATATGCAATGGTCGGGATTACGAGGTAGGGGTCACTACACTGAGGGTCTCCTCGTCTGAAGAAAAATGAGGCCCCTATATGTCCATCTTCGGCAAGTGCTTCACAGATAGCACGAGCAATGGACGACTTCCCAGCCCCGGCAGGTCCATAGATCACTTGCACTCGTCGGGTCTGCGCCATGTCCTTGGCCCATATCATGACCTCACGTAGGATACGCTCCCTTGTACCTTCCTGTAATTTTGCTTTCTCTTCGACATAACGAGATCTGTATGACGCGTCGTCGGCTTTCTTCAGCTTCTCAAGGACTTCACGCTCGCCTGGTGCATTCAGAATTGAACAACTATCGTCGCAAAGTAGCAAACGTAACTTACGATCGAGAAGCTCAGCCTGCCGAATGGTCCAGGGTCTGACATTAATGATGAGAACACAAGTCAAGGAACTCAAAAGTCTTGCCCTAATGTCCTCCATAATCTGACTCAGTAGCTTCTGGACGACAAGTCCACCTTGAACCTTCGGATGACTATGTCAGAACAACATGAAGTGGTTTGCTGAATGACGTCCACATACGTCCAAGTCCTTTATTGCATTCTCTATGGTCGTACGGACATTTGCTAATGCCTCAGCGTCTTGCTTTGAATACCACAGCCTTAGGCAGAAGCCCGTCTGAACATTCCCTTTGGAAATTTCGAGGGCCTCTTCTAATTTGCTGCGTTACAATAAAGAGCCGCATCTACAACGGGAGCGAGATGCATACCTGATAGCTTCCGTTACGTGCGCATCCACCTGTGCTGAACCCATGGTCTTATATATGACGTCGTACTCTGCGTTGTCCACAGAGCTGTTGCCGTTGTCTACCATGGACTTGAGCATGTTGACTAATGAGCCGATTCTCTGCGCAATTGCCGTTCTTTCGGTGAGGTTACCCCTCATTTCCTACTAGCATAAGGAACCCTGAGTCATATTATGCGTGATCGTACTCACATGGATACGGTCAAGCAACTGATCGCTGATGGATAGTGCGGCGGAGAGGCCTGGCACGGGAAACCCATCAAGCGCTGATTTCGTGGCCGTGATTGCTCCTTTGGCGTTTGAAATAAGCCCGTCGACACCCGCATGAGCCTCGGATTGTGTGTTGGGTGTGGCCGATTCCGCTACCTGAAATGTTCATCAGTATTGCAGAGTATGCGCGGATAGTTGTTCCACGCAAACCTGAGATGGGACACTGACCGTGCACTCCTGTGATACCTTACGCCCTCTGAACAGCCGACGACGCCACGTCGGTACCATTCTTGCACTTAGATTGTGCTCGAGGGATGGGTGTCGGATGATGGCTGTAAGAAATGCTATGATAAGGGCGTCTCGCGTCCTCGCGCCTCGGGGCGGCCTGTCCGTCTCACATAGCATGGAAGCAACCCTTGATAGGTCTTATGACCAGACAACCCATCGGCATTTGTGCGCAAGCCAACACGATTTTGGATCACAGGCCGGTCACGTTCAGTACCGTATACAGATGCCGATCGTAGCTGGCCCGATATTCTCATCGTAAGGTTTGAGCAAGGTGGACGAATCGCAGACGCCGTGTAAGAGCGAGACATATATGCGTGTAATCGGCGATGTCACTAGCAACGCAGTGTCACACATGTTTGCCGAGTAAACTGTGCATTCTATCGACGACTTTATGCTGAGCTCATGCATAGAAAGATGTCCTTGAATTCAAGGACCCCATGATAAGCATCGGAGGCACGGAAGAGACGGCTTGTATGTACACGTGTACCTCTATCCCGGGGTGCTGCAGATGCGATGTATACCGCAGGGTATTTGCGGTATATTCAAGGACCTTATCCATAGCAAATCCTGGGCTATCTGTCAATAGTCAATGCATGCAATGGAAATTGTATCAAATTCTCAGCAGCATGAATGGCGTCGTGGAGCATATTACCGTACGGATTGCGGGCTGGTGCCTTTGTTCCAAAACCTAGGAGGAACATAGTTCGTCCGAAGGAGACGGGCTGACTGCCACGCTCTCATAAAAGGAGAGGATGGCGTACATGCATGAGACGCTGAGAGATTGGCGTGATAGTCTGTTCATATTGTGAATATCGAGTAAATCTGTCCCGGTACAGGTCAAATGGTGCTTGTACGGAGTTTTTGTGCGGAATGACACACATGGAGAGTATCGAGCGCATCACACGTGCATGACAGATCCAGAAAATAGGGCCACGTGTAGAACATGTGTTGGGATAACAACATAGTTGTCCGAGGGCAATACTGGGATGATTCACCCATCAGATGGCACTGTTCAAGTATGACTTCGTGGTTCGAGGGAAGACAACCAAAAGACAGACATCCTTGTATGTGTGAAGAACACTGCAGAATGTGTGATTGTGTCAAGGATGCCTGACACTAGTGCCGGAGCTCAGATACAGACAAGGTGACACAAACGGTAATTCATGAAGGCAGAGAGAAGCAGAGAAGCAAAAACAGATATGAGTCAAGGAAGAGCCAAGGTGAGCCACGGGTGCTGTGAGGCAGATGGCTCTGAATCAGGGCCCGCAGAGCCAGGAAGAAGCCACGACCGCGTGCGAGGCGGACGGGCTGGAGACGAGGCAGGATGAGGATGACGCGCAAGCGGTCCCTTCCGAGAGATCTCGATCACGCGACGCGATCGAAGCAATTTTAGTGTCTGCCTCGACTCACCTCAAAGGCACACGCCTTGCCACAGCACCTGCATGCTCAATTTACCTGTTCACAACGCTCTATAAACAACGATCCCCGACGATCACCAGTTTCAGCCGCAACAAATTCGAACGTCGGACAAGAGGGACCTTCGCGATCGAGCGCCACATGCTCCTCAGCACCGCACGTGTGATTCAAAGGCGCTCAACCGACAGCGTCAGTTTGCAAGTCACCACGAAGTCAAACACCGGGCAAGACCACCAGCGTACTCGTCCTTGCGACCATCAGACATTGCTCTCCATCCCCAGACCGATCTCTTGACTTCGGCAATTCGTTGTCCATCCTTACTTATTGTCTTCTAGAAGCATATGGTGGGCGGCGAGGTCGATGTCAAGACTTGTGCATATTTTGAAGCACGGAGGAATAGGCAAATGTTCGAAAAGCGAGTGAGAACAATGGGTCGGTCGAGCTCTGGTGAGTTCAGACGCTGTTCCTGTCCTGCTAGGCTGCTACAGTATTGCTTTATTGCGTAGGTTCGGTAGCTTTGCCTATGGGCGCGCCCTGGGCAGATTATATCTATGTCCCTATCAAGTAACGCTGCCTAAGTACTCGTGCTCATCTACAGGCTTGGTCAATCGTGCGCTACGATCCGCTGAATTGTGTACGTCACATAACGTTCTCTCGCGAACGTCTTGGTTGACCCAAGGACCGCATCCATGTACGTCCTCCAAGTGTTCCGCGCTCTTCCACAATGCGTCTGATCTAGGTTTAGCCAGATGTAACGGTCCCTACGGTCTAGCTGCAGAGCACGCACCCTGTATCCGGGGTCTATTCTTCTCCTAGTTCCACGTCTACTTCACTACGGGTCACCGGTCACCCCTCAGACACCAGGGTAGCGATCTCGAGTCTCCTCCTTAAGACTTACGGTCGTTGCTGGCCAGAAGTCATGCGCTACATCTCGCAAGTGCATCTCGATCGAACTTTACCTCATCGCTGAGATTCACGTATACCACCTAAACAGTTCGAGGACCATCAATAGCTCTCGCATTACCGGAGTGATCGAAGATCCCCCTGGATTCCGGTCTCAAGTGGACGAGGTATTCTTGTGAAGGCTTCGCGGAGGAGATGAGGAAGTTATGTCTACTCGCGCGGAGCCAGACGTGCTGCACGTACACGTATCATGCCGTCAGCAAATTGCAGTTGAAGCGGATAGATCTCAGGGAGATCATCGGGGCGCAGTAGCCCTTAAACGACACACGTAGTCGATTCTGAGCTTGGATCTCTAGCGAATGTAGAGTAAGCCCAGGAAGAAATATATCTTACTCCGTCTTCCACTATGAGCTCTGGGTCTCAGGCTTCCGACCAGACAGATCTCAGCATTCTCGGGGCGCACAGTTCTGTTGATGATGTTCTCCGCATCTGGGAATAGTACAGACGAGAGTTCATGAAGAACGGTATGACGTCTGTGCCTCCCAACGCATACGTCGTCAAACGTTAGACCGCACATGAGTAACGAGATCGCAGACGACCAACGCGCAGACTCAGATCGACGAGCCCGCATATCAGGACGTAGCAACGCTTGCCGCCGGGACTGATGCCCACCAATGCGCTGCGAAGGCACCATCAACGACGGCTGTGTAGACGTCCAGCGGGGCATACACGACTCGCGATGCATAACTGAGCTCGCGTTTGCAGGTGTGCCGTCCAGCATAGGGCATAGGTAACATGTGTGTCATGTATGTCTACAGGGGTCACCCGCGCAAACTCGCGCTGTACGCTATAACGTTCAGCGGAAATCATAGCACTGATAATCGTGACAGAGCGAAGGAGTTCAACGGGCACTTGAATAACCATCATCCGGTTAATTCTTTGGGACATACAGTCAGAGGATATTCATCAAAAACCTGGAGAATTACGAGGCATAAATGTATTACAATTTAGAGCCGAGTAAGTAACGTGCGCCGGTCACAAGTAGAACACACGACATGGAAGTCAAGAGTATGGCGCAATACAACGATCGGGAGTTGGCAAGAGAACGCTTGAATAGGTGCAGATATGGATAGCTGGCATCGTATCCGGGAAACAAGTAAGAGCAGGATCTGCGATGGGGCTGAAAGCGAGGGGTAGACACCAGAAACCGGATGCATTAGTCTAGTAGTTAGGCCGCCTGAGTCGTTTTGATGCACGAAGATGGATCGAGACCACGATGAGCGGCGCTGTCAGAGGTGTGTCCCGGAGGGCCTATATGCATCAGCGAGGATCAGGGAGCATATGTTGGCGACGACGAGGACAGTCCAGTCCTTAGAGATGGGCCAGGGCGCTCAGAAGGAAAATAAAGGTCAGAGGAGACCGGCGCAGAAAATGTTGCGTCCTCCGTTGTCCCGATTGCGTCATGCCGAGCTTGCCCTAAACTCTGGAGACCAGCGCTTCGTCCAGCGCTCCGGATTTCGCGTTGGCGCTCAGCAAGGCACTGCGGCCTCGATGGCAGCAAAGTCGAACACGTCCGTGATGACAGCGCATATACACCATCCATTATCCTCCCTTCCCCCCTGTACAGCTACGTATTCTATCTCTGTCCCCCCGCCCATCAATGTTGCGCGCAAGTCACAGATTCCCGATTGCTTCCGGGACTCTACCTGTTCGATGTGCTCTCGTTCCCTTCTCGCCCATACCCGATCAGTGCCTTAGCTCGAATCACTGGGTGGAATGTTTTCTGGTCTATGCGATATCTTGTATCATTGGCAGCCCCAGGAGCCTGAGCTAGCCGCTCAGATGTCCTGCGAGGCACGCTGAAATGTCGTGGTCAATTGCAACGGACACCTGGTACGTGATGTTCAACTGACAAGGATTTCTCGCATCCACTTATCTGAACGGTAGCTCTAGCCTCGACCGGAATATTACGAGAGGCCCCGAGCACACTGCGGAGTTTGCGAGGTAAGAGGGATTGATAACGAACATTGTGTCGGATTGACGGAGTGGCGATCACCAATATACCTCCGGGTAAGCAGTATCACCGCTTCTTTACTATTTTCGACCTTCAGCCACACTACTTCACCCTATGCATCTTCATGTGAGACACAAGTTGTGACCCCTCGGGCACAACGCTGCTCGGGGCGCGTCTCTGATTACGCGCTTTTGCACAGAGATTTAGCATGAATTGCGCTCGCCTGTACGTTGCGTCACGGCGTACATAGCTGATTCAAAACCGGATGATTGCACTCCATAAATGCAGCAAGTCATGACAACATCACGTGCATCCGTCCTACCGTCCCTTCACGGACATGATGGATGTATCGCGCAGCCAGACTCAGCGATAGCATCGGCCAGCAAACCAGAGGAGGTCAGCACATCAATTTGAAACTGTCTGAGCGACCATGTTAACCCATATTTTTGCATAGCATCATTGAGCGACATGAGGCAGTGCTGAGTGAAGCTAGTTGGCTGCCAGACAGTTTTACGAGTGCATGGACCCCATTTGGCTGTGTCATCCGACCGAGGATCCTCGATCTTCAAGTATTGGAGAGATTGTTGTGTGTAGATGGTCATTGACCCATGGAAGCATCGGTTCAAAGGCATGCACCATAGGATACGAAACATGTCGTAACAGCTCTGATGTCATGGCCGCACTCCGGCCGGTGAACGATCTCTTGCCAGCATGCGTCGACCTGCGTCGCTCTCTTGTTGTCTCTGAATCTGCGAGCATATGTCATACGGCCAGGATGCCTTGAAGCTCCCGGGCGTCCTCTGCTTCACCTTGTCCCGCTTACAGGCTCCCACAGGATTTCTCTTTCTAGGTCTGTACGTGACATGAAATGCATCGCCCGTCATGCCCACGTCACGTCCACTCCAGCCTGCGGGACCATTTCCCGTATGGGCTGCTTATTCTCTATGCCTACCTATGGCATACCGACCTCTCTCGTAATACCTAGACCGTGGAGGTCACGCCAGACTGGTCGCTACTTTACATGCAAGGCTGTCATGTCTGCTGACAGACAGTGACCTTCGAGATTCGCGCTGGTCGCGGTCTCGGTAAGAATGGAGCCTTTATCCATTATTTGAGGTAGTTTCTGTGCGCATATATTGAGCGTCCGGCACGACATTGACTGAAGACCTCCTTACACGTGCTTTAGAAGTGTAGTTCTGCATCTCAGGACAGTCCTCCAAGTGGCGTCTTCCTCCCCTTCTCAACGTTGTCTCAAGCCTTTCGCGCTCGCGAAGGGACTTCATTCTAATACTTCGGTTGCTCATGGTCTGGAGACATATAGTACGTGTTGCTGGATTCTCGGCCCCATTCCGGCCCACCCGCCGACAATTTCGTGCTGCAATGATTTCAGGGTTGACTTGCGCTGTGTACTTATGTACCCGATTTGTGCGAATTATGATTCAGTTCTGCGCCAGCACCGAAGGACACAGCATCAAGCTACTGAGGTCAAATAATCCGGAACCCGAGAATTCTTTAGTACAGCGAGCCCAACTAGATTCAGTTGTGCTATATCGTTCGGAAACAGCACGGACGTATACTACAATGTTTCTACGTGGCGACCTACATCCGCAGGCCGCCCCAGTGAGACATTGTATAAATCACCTCCCCGTCCAGCACGTAGAAGTTTGCTGCTACCCACTGCCCGATTTGTCTCAGGTTAGACTCGCGATAGTCGGTTGATTCCGCTGCTTCCACGATGAGAGATCTGACCCGTCGGTTAATGATGCCGTCGAGCGCCGCCACGAGCCCATCGACTGGCCCATTCTTCTGCACGTGGCATGTCAGCGTAATGCAACCCAGTCGATCAGTGTACTCCAGCGCACCTCGTACCAGTTGCGTATCTGTACGCAGACATCCACTGGTCGGAGTTGTGCAGGGAGTTGGAAAAAGAACGGGACTTGATGCCACAACCAGTCCTCCAGGTGCGTCTCCACGAAGCCCCGCAGAGCTCGCCCAAGCTCGGGCGTGTATCGTGCTTGAAGGAGATGACCATCCCAGTGATCTTTGGCATAGTCCCGCATCAACCCCTTGTTCCAATTTTTGCCAGCCAGGAAATCAAGCAGGGATGCCGCAATTAGGGCATGCCCAGACGGTGAGTCGACAAGGAAGGCGAGATCTATGCACCGGGTGGGATCGGTGAGGAATTGGAGGAAGCTTGGGAGGCAAGCACGGATTAACCGGAGACGTTCGGTCACGTACTTGACAATCTCAGCGGATATTCCGAGAATGCTAAGATAATCTGCAGGGAGATCTTTGCTGGCAGTGTATAGTTTCGTCACAGACCATGCCAGCACTTGATGGATGCGATACATGCGCTCTTCATCCTCTTCAAAGCGCTCAAATGAGCTCTTCAGGAAGGTCATGTAAAGATCGTCGAACCCTACATCGCCTCCACGAGACACAAAAGTTCGATGATAGACCAGAAGTATGTCATAGAACCTCGTTGCGAGCTGTGTGTCTTGAAAGATCAAACGAACCGCAGCCCTTGCCCATGTAATTCGACCATCGGACAGCACTATTAGCTCCTCCATAGCATTTGGACGATCCATCAGGAGTTGGAATCTACCTGGGGCAGCGTTCCTGAATGCTATCTCTATGAAGAGACGAACGTGACTACCAACGTCTTCATCCTGAGGCATGTAGCGCCAGCGGATACTGCCCAAGTGATCTGACGGGTGAATCGCATCCAGAATGTACGACTCCGGACGGGTGGTGATGAGAATGCGGAGGAATGGTATCTCGTGTGCTGCCTGACAGAGCAACCGCAGCATCAACGGGACGATGAACACAGGCGTGTTTGCGCATTCGTGCACTGCATCAAGCACAAATACCAACGTGGATCGTGTCGCAGAATCTCTGAGATTCTTGAGTGGGCTTAGAATGAGGGTCCTAAGCTGATGTTCTAGTGCCTGACCGCGTCCTGGGTGGTGCTTCAAGGCAGCATTGGCGATACGAAGTCGAAGAGAAGGAATGGACTCCGCTAGCTGGTATGCTATTGTCGGAAACACACGGTGCGCATCGCTGCGTTCCGCGGACATGCGGAGGAATAAGAACGAGGCACCGAGTACCCCTTCTGGGAGCTGACGGCAGAAAGCGTGGGATATGCTGGACTTCACCTGTCCAGCTTGATCGTAAAGAACAAGTACGCGTTCCTTCGACCCGCGTTTTGTCGCCCACTGAACTAAATACTTGAGCATTGCACTCCTCGTTCCGGTCAGAACGCAAGACTCCTCATTTTCAAACGATTTGTAGGACGCATCCGCCGGGCTGAGCGCATTCAAGGCTGCCCAGATATCTAATCAAGTCATCATCAACGAGCTTGCCGTGACAAAGGTTGTTTTAAGCACCTTCGTTGAGCTCTAAATTACGGTGTTTCTGGCGTATAAGTCATCAGTCTCAGACACGGTACCGATCACTTGCTTAGATCGCACCTCGAGATCCGCCGCCATATGTGCCAAAGCATCTCGTATCTCGAAATCCCATGGAATCTGCCAGCGATCTCAGAACGACAATGGTACCCCGGCGTGAGTTCACTGACGTTGGCATCGCGCATCGCAGAATCAATTCTCTGACGTATGTTGTTCAGGTTGCCCGTATCTGACGTATCTGATCTCGAAAACCAAGGTCTCTCGTAAAATCGCCGTCGTTGAGTCTCCTCGGATTGTACGATACCCTGCAATGTTCTACACGGCCGGCGTTGGAATCCCGACCCAGAGATGATATCACGGATTGCTCACATTGCAAGTATAGCGGCTCGCTTGATGAGTGCAGTCGTCTGAGATGCAGTGTCTTTACATGATTGTACATAGGGCTGCGCATGCGCAAAAGACGATATTTGCCGCAGAGTTTCGTTCAAAGAATTTTCCAGGCCTTTTATCGTATTCATAGTATCCTGCCTATCCCGAGGATCGGCTTTCATAGTCTGAAGGATATTGAGCAGTAAATCCTCATATTGATATTGGCTCACGTACCGAGATCCTCTCCGCCAAGGCATTGATCCTAAGTCCCACCGGTAACGCTTCAGATGACCGTTCGGAGGGTGCCGAGAATACTCGATTGGCAATATTCAGACCTGGCCTGAGGTTAGCATGACCGCATCCCATGTGTCCTCATTCTAAGAGCGACCTTGTATCAGAGTGTGTACAGAACTAACGGTGGCCAAGTCTCTGTTCTCTTCTCTACGCCTGAAACGTTGCCGCAATCGTTCCAGAGGGCCTGTAGGCGGTCTCGCTCCCAGTGTTGCGTATGGCATGGCGTGTTGCGAAAGAGAGTAAAAGGCGTCAGGGGTGAAACCTTTGGTATGTGCAAGGTGTTGAGATAGTCTGTTCACACGAGGCGTGTCAATGCAACGCATGGAAGTGCAGCACCCAATGTCGCATGTATATCACGACATCAACATGACGCATCCGGATATCCTCCAATCGACTTAGGCGCCAATTTCTTACTTCGGATATCATAGCGTGAAGACCAGATGCGGACTGCATTTGACGATCGAATGGGATCCGGCCGTTCCGGCTCGAATGTCGGGCTCGGAGTGGAAGCCCAAGACAACCGAGATGAAGATAGAGGGGGATGATTCTAGAACATAGACATTGTCGTTGTCTCCCGTGAGTGAACACGGCGGATTCATAGAAGCGGCTTTGAAGCCACCGCGACACGATCCCTTTGCCGTGCTACTGCATTAGAGGCTATAATGCGAGGTAACAGAGTCTGGAGGATTAGAGTTAATCAGATAACAGGACCTGACAGCAACCATGAGGCCTGCACGGGAGCGCCCTGGTACTTGGCTTCGCGCGGCGTGAGTAAAACTCACCAGTCACCCGGCTCTTTGCTTCCCTATCCCAGCGGCATATACGGTTTAATGTCCCGTGCCTTTAGCATGTCGGCCGCAGAACGGTACTGCGGGTGACTTCGCCGTCGTGAACGTGTACAGAGATGCCCAAGTCGGGGGTTTTCTTCGTTCGAATCAGGTCGAGATAGTGTTTCCATTGTCCCAGGCAGACCGGCCGGAGTCTTGATTCAATCGATCCTCACAATGATTAGAGGCTAGCAGATCAAGAAACTCTGAAACCGTCAGGCTCAGAAGACTGACCGGAAGCCCCAGACTGGAAAGCGAAGACATGAGGTGCAAGCAACGAGGTCCGGAGACCTCGCAGGTAGCTGCTGACGGCATTGGCAGACATCTATCGGGCGCGAAGACAGGTTGTTCCAGCGAGGTACCCTAGTCGAACATCCGGAGCTCTCAGATCTCAGAGACCAGCACAGAACAAAGAGGGCCGCGGATCGCGGGATGGGGGAGGGCCTCAGTCGAGGGGCTGTGAGCAGCCCACGGGGCAGAGAATGCTGCGCCTTCCATACGTCATCCCAAACTCGCCCTAACCCTGCGGGCCGTCCAGCGCGGTGGCACTCTCAATAGCGCTCAGGAAGGCGCTCTGACTTACACAGCGACAGCAGATCAAGTCAGACACGTCCACAGGAAAGATACGCGTACAGCGTCCCCTGCTCTCCGACCGTCGCCAGTCTTATCCTCGTCTTACCCGTGCTTGGATCCTCTCTGGCGTGCCTTCATTCCGATATGATTCGCTTTTGAACACGCTCTTGTTCGTTTTCTCGCTCGTGCCAAATTTGTCCCCTTCGCCGGACCAATGGATCGAGATTGCTTCTATGCGCAATGTCTCTGACATTGTACTCCAGCACGGCGAGGTAGAAATCTATCACGCAAATCGATATACCTCAAAGTTGCTAGAACCGCCCATGCTGCGCGGAGAACTTCGGTGTCAGCTAACAGCCATACATGACCGTCACGGTCTTGTTCTCTGATCCCGCCTCAAGCATGGATACAGGGAGAAGCATATAGTTACAACTCAGACTCTGTGGACAGCGTAGCGAACAACGAGCTGACCCTTTAGATTAGATGTAGGCGGCGATCGGCCATGCAACCCTAGGCAAGCATTACCATCGCGTCTTCGTCATATTCCCTCCGCCCTAGCAGCACTGTTTGGGCCATTCATCCAACCCCGGTTTCTTATTATGTGTCTTTCAACACAGATTGGCACCCATTCTCTTCGTCTGTACGTTACATATGGCACTGCATCCCGCTGACATCTTTTAGTGCAGGGCTGCAACATTCAACCTTCGTCATTGTGCTTCTGTAGTTTCGCACCTTGACAGACCCCAGGTACGCATCTCGCTACGGGATCATCCCACCGACCTGCAAGTCAAGACGGAGACTTGCAGAATGACGCCCTCGCAATCCATAAAACGTGAGCCTCCCACTTCGTAGCTCTTTAGTTGGTCGCGTTGATACAATTGTACATTTTGCGGTATCAGGCACTATACACAGACGTACCAGGTTGGGACCGGACAGTTTGTCGTGGTCACACGGCCAGTATTGATGCGAGAAAACATATGCCTTGAGGCAAAACATTGGTATGTCGTCTTTCTCAGCAATTCACTGGTCCATTTCTCCTTGTCCGATCTCGATCACTCGGTATGGTAAGCATCTTTTTGGTAATTTATGTTTCGTCTTTGTGACGCACCATGAATTTCTCCAGACTATGCTCGTCACCGCAACTGGGAGATAACGTGCATGACTGAGTCCGCACCCGAGTATCTATGGTATTTCACATGTAGATCGTGAATTCAATGGTTTATCCACATATCTGTATTGTTTCGGCGTTGTGTATGAGATGGCTACTTTCAGAATGTCTGAAGCGCGGACATGTACATACAGAACGAGAACGTGTTCGGTAGCATTGTGACATAACGAGCTACACGAGACTGATGCCGTGTCAAGTGTCCCAACACATGTGCCCCTAGCTTTAGCTATGCAAATTTAAGAGATGAAAAACCAGACATCGTGCGACGGTACACACCTGGAGCAGCCTGCAGCACCGGTCACCTAGCCGCTATTCATCCAGATTGCGATCTGGGCGCGGCTCTTGGTTACTTCGGAAGATACGTACGCGTGCTCCAGCTGCTGCTTTACTTGTTTCGCGGTAACACGACCGCGCTCATGGCGCACTATAAATATCGGTCGACAATTACACAGTGCACAGATGTGTGTAATGATATCTCTATATTATCCTAAGCTTGTGGGAGCCGACACGGCATACACTTCCATGAGTGAACATCACCTGACTAGTGCCTGAGAGACTACATGGGCGGACACGGCTTCATCGAGTTGTTTTCTATGAGGGCATCACAAACAGGGTATATATGCGCTGTAGGACATGAATATGCTCTCCGTGATAGTCAGGACCAAGAATGGACCTCGCATTTCACGCGTCGGAGGTAACAATCGAAAACAGGATCTGGATGAGCCCATTTAAGACACGAGATTACCGGTCAATGTGAATGTACCGCTCAGACCATTGCGCTGCAAGGGAGTGAATACACATGTCACACGAAATATTACAAAGGCGCACCTGCGATTACTCGATTTTTTCTCAAACATACCATCGCGCCTTACTCACCTCTGTTCTCCCTCCTCATTACCATCGTGTAGGCTGTACCCACTCCTATGACATCGAGCAGAGACGAGTGATGGTCGATGGGTTTGTTGCACATGTTCTTGTAAGCTGATTTGAGAACCAGATCAGCGATTATCCAAGGCTATCAGAGCGCGGGAATACCGAAGCGTAGGGTGTAACACAAGTTGAAAAGGTAGAACTGTACCAAGTTGACCTGTAGCCCATGCTCTAGAGATGGAATGCGAGCTCTCGAACGTCGAGGTGCGAACACGGGTTGGGGCGATTGGGTCAAGAACATATTTTTAAGTTGGACTCGGCGGCCGTCTCGGGATGCCTTTGCTCATAATCAACCCTACACCGTCGGTCAGTATCTAGCATTCTCGTCAAACAGAGGACCGAGCTTACAATCTAGCATCAACCTTTCACATGCGAAGGAGATGGCATCGCGTCTCAGAATGTCACGCTTGGGCAACTACGACAAGACTTGTAGCAACGGCAACGTTGTATGATGCAAACCAGCAGATGTACATTGAACCGAGTTACTTGAGCAGTATATCATGTGCGTGAAATGTCGTCGCGAACGAACAGAATGTCAGACAATCGAGAACCCTTCTCAAGTTCTGTTCCCGTTAGGCCATGCATATGCTCCTAAGGTAAAGGCACTCTTCAGAGCCCAATCGGCCGATGAGACAATGCTGGTAGCACTTCTCAGCCATCCAATCCGGGAAAGGACGAAGAGCGGTATGCATGCGCACCTTAGTCTTTCTCTGGGTGTCGCGACATGGAAGATAGAACGGGCAACCCTCGACATTGATGGTGATGACAAGTGGTGAAGCGCTTTGACAAGACCCGTCGTGTCCTCAAAATGCTTGTTGCTGAGACCCATCAGCTCGAACTGCAAACAGGATGTGACCATAGCAGTGACATCGAATTTTGTGAAGACGTCGACAAAGCCTCAGGACTCGCCGATGGGTCCACTTGGAAGTTTTTTCCGTTTTCTTATTTGACTACTTGTGGACCTGGCGGGCGCAATGTTCTTCTGAAAGAGGGAGCGCTCTGCTTGGCCTAATGATTTATCAGCATCAGCTTCCATCTACAATGTTCGCCCGGTATCACTCACCGCCGTCGTGAAATTCCATGATTTCATGAGGAGTTGTGCGCTGGCGGGGCTCATAGTGTATATACATTGATGGTTGTGACGGCCACCACTTTCGCCTCTGCCGGGAGTCAGGCATTGGCGCGATGGTATAAGAAGTGATAGGACACGATGAGGTATGAGATGCAGCGTCTTTACAGGATCGTTCATAGGGCTGCGCATTCGCAATGGACGATATCTGACGCAGAATTTCGTGTAAAGAACCGTACAGGTCTTGTAGCTTTTTCGTAGTATCGTGCTTATCCCGAATATCGGCTCTCATAGTCTACAGGACATTGGACCCTGAATTATCATATTGACTTTGGCTCACGTACCAAGATACACTCCACCAAGGCATTGGTCTCGAGTGCCGCCGCCAATGCCTCAGCTGACCGTTCGGAAGGTGTGGAGACTACTTGATCGGCAATATTCAGACCTGGCCTAACATTAGCATGACCGCGTTCCATGTTTCCTCAATCAGAGGGCGACCTTGTATTAGTGTGTGCGTAGACCCGACGTTGGCTGAGTCTCCCGATTGTTCCAGAAAGCCTGTGGGCGATCTCGCTGGATACTTCGCGTTTGACATTGTGTGTTGCGAAAGAGAGTGAAAGGTGTCAGGGGTAAAATATTCCGTATGTAAAGTGCTTTGGGAAGGCTGTTCACACGAGGCGTGTCAATGAAGCGAATCAAGTGCAGCGCGCAGTCACATGCATACCACGACATCAACATGACGCATCAGTAAATCCTCAAATCGACTTTGGCACCACTTTTACTACTTTGGGTTGTTCTGAGCATGAAAAGCAGGAAAGTTTTGGTCTAATGGGACCGGAGCTCTTGTACTCTTCTTGCTAAAGGGCGCTTACAAGATCTGAAAAAGACGCGAAAGAACCCAGATTTTGTTGATGCCGCCCTTGGTTGACAAAATGAAATTTCGGATTTCATTGTGGTCCACAACTACTGGACTCACAGTGTCTTATTCTTGTGTTTACTGAGCATTACTGAAATGGTGGGGAGCAGATTATGATTTCCGTACAAACTGTAAGTGGACTCCAATCGCAGCGAAGCAAGACAAGCCCCGGAAGATGTCGAAACAAGAGCATGAGGCACAGAGCCCCAAGGAGAATGAAGTGGTTGGTTGCTCTGCAGTCTGAGCGCACATTATCAGCAGGTGGCACAGGTGGGCGAGAGCATCTGACATAATCATATACATGTTATGTCAAACCGCAAGCCACTTCCTCGTTGGTTTCGTCGCACACGCTAAGCTAATTCACGACGGGCAATGGCCGATAATCCCTCCCCGGAACAGGCTTGTGAAAGACTACCTGGAATTGTTTCCTGTTCACGAAACTGTTCCGGACCTGAAAATGTAACGTATTTGTCTTCCATATCCGAATAAATATTATGCGTCAAATACAGTCCATCTAGTACTGATCCTGGCCAAAGCTTAGGACTTTTGAGCATGAAGTACGCTATATGTGGTACATGCCCCTTTGACTTTTTAGGTCTGGAATATTCTTGTCAACAGGAAACCATTTTAGGGCTTTGTCCAAGCCTGTTCTGGAGTGGAATTATCGGCCATTGCCCGTCGTGTAAATTGGCCTGAGGCCGTGTGAACAAGCTCGAGCAAACAATCAGATACGGTGGCACCACGAACTTCGAGTTTAACCTGTAGCAATACCAGCCTCATTCTGAGATCTAACCAAGTTCCAAGCGCGAGCCGTTACACTTGGAACGTCAGCGATTTTTGTCATCGATCAGTAAACCAGTTCTCTCACGAACCGCTGCACAAATCATTGTAGGTTAATCTCGTATCTGCCAAGGTTAACTATCACCAGTGACTCAGGGAGAAGGTTCAACCCAGCCAGAAGCAGAGACCTGAACAACATACATCGAAGAATCGATCTAGCCATGAGCAATTTTGAAGTCAGTGAAATCGTAGTTGTTTTCAAACGTTGCTCCAGAACCACCATTAGCCACTAGGGGATAACGAGATGACACATTTGTTGGCGAGGATGGCTATGGGTCTCGAGGTGTGATCTCCGTAACTGGCTTGGATACCTGTCACTCATGCATTCCATGCCAGGAATACTTTACTTTCAAGTCCGAGAACGGTATGTTGATACTCTGAGGAGCGTCAAACCCACTGATGATGACCAATTCAGAATTCCGGGCAGCCTTAGAGATGCTCAGCCCTGCGAATGCATCTTTCACATCGGCTCTAAACGAGGAAAAGTCTTGCCTTCAGATCGGAACGAGGAGGGCCATACTCCAAGATCTAGCCAAATGGGCAGCACAATGCGAGTCGGAGAAACGTGTATATGTCCTTTACGGTGAAGCTGGACTGGGGAAGTCCAGCATCTCCCATGCCTTTTGCCGTCAGCTCCCTGAAGGACATCTTGGGGCCTCCTTCTTCTTCCTCAGCACGCCCGAAGAATGCAGCGATGCCTACCGTGTAATTCCGACCATTGCATACCAGCTAGCGGAGTCCATTCCTTCTCTTCGACCTCAGATCGCCAATGCTACCCGCAGGCTCCAAGCGGAAGGCGACCAAAGCCCTGAGCAACAACTAAGGGCCCTGATTCTTGATCCCCTCGGGAATCTCATGAAAGCCGTCATGCCATCTACGGTCGTCTTTGTGCTTGATGACGTGGACAGATGTGTTAATGCGCCGGCTACTATTGTCCCGTCAGTGCTGCAGCTGCTATGCGAAGCAGCACACGAGATACCGTTCCTCCGTATTCTCATCGTCACACGCCCTGAAACCTACATTCTCGACGCGCTACGCTCCTCACAACATTCCCACGTTGTCCATTGGCGCGATCTGCGGAAGGATGGAGATACCGATAATGACATCCGCCTCTTCATCGAGAAACGGCTGGGCAAGAGTACAGCAGCAGGTGGTTTCCAACTCCTGACACAACGCCCGAATGCCATAACAATGCTGACGCAACTATCTGACGGCCTGTTCATGTGGGCAATGACAGCGACCTGTCTTCTTCTGCAAAATGGGTGTGATGCAGTGAGAATATTCGACACGGTCCTCGCTTCGCCGAAAGCTAGAGCGCTTCCAAGAGCCTATGAGCGGCTAGACGAGTTCTATATGACAATCTTGAAGCGCTCCTTCGACCCCTTTCGCGAGCATACAAAGCAGATGGATCAGGTTCGACAAGTGCTTGCATGGCTCGTGACGCCCAAATTTGGCTTCCTCAAAGATGACAAAGTACCGACTGACCTCCTCAGTATTGTCGCAGTACCGCCAAGCCTTGTTATGGAGGTGATCAACCGCCTCCGCTCTGTCCTCATTGTCGACGGGGACGTCACGAAAACGACCCAAGTGATGATCTATCACCCAAGTCTGACGCAATTTCTTACAGATCCTTCTCGCTGCACAGATCGTGCACTATGCGTCGATTCCCCATCCGGCCATGCTCTGATAGGGCGCTCCATGCTTGATCTCCTAGTCCACGACATCGGGAATTTGCGCGACGCTCGTCGTGGCATGGTATTGATGTGGCAGTATAGTATAGGACACTGGTATAAACATGTCTTAGAAGCCCAACACACAGGCGAGCTGGAAGAATCATTACAGAGCTTCATAAAGACTCGTCTCAGCGACTGGTTGCGAGGCTCGGGCAAATGGGCCTCTGGACATAGTCCTCCTGAGGTGGTGGATGCCTGTGTGAGAGTACGTGATTGGTGCAAGGTGAGTAGACTACATCTTCACCGGCGTGATGTCATGCTGACATTCCCTTCGCAGCAGAACTGCCTTGATACCACACTTTACAAAGTCATCGATGAAATGATCGATCGACATGTCCAGGAACTTATTGCGGAGGTGCGGAGATCGCCTGGGCATTTCAACGAGTACAGTCATGAACGAATACAAGCCTGGGCGAGGGATGGGTACACTTCAGAAGAACACAGTGTTCCGGATTGCAGACGTGATGTACATTAATCGTGCATTGTTAGGCAAGGATCGGGCTCGTTGCAATCAGGAGTTTCTCACGTGTTGCGTGACATCGTACAGACTTATCCCAATCACGAACAATGTATCGATGTGGCCGTATTGGTGCGCACAATGAACGCGTGACATGCATTGCTCAATAACAGTAATTGGGTCAATCCGGCTACTTCGCTAACAGCCTCGATTTCAGGAATAACAAAGAGAGGAAGTACCACAGCTCCTAAGTATAAGGTACGAGATGTGACATTTTACGCAATGCTTTCGCCATGCCACTGCGGCAGTAGATACTACAGCGCTAGGGAACAGTGTCTGAGATGATCGGGCTCGAACATTATCTTAGTCGATAGACTGGTCGTATTCTTGACTGTACTGGTCCCGAGAATACATCATGGTGGTCAGAGAGCCTATCAGGAAGGATGGTCTGGAAGTGTTATGCCCGCAAGATCGACTGAGAGTGAAGTCAGATTGAACCCTGAAGAGAGGACACAGTGTGCTGATCAAGCTAGGTTCACAGAGACGACACAGTTATACTGAGCAGTAATTGGTTGACGACCAGGAGAACGCACTGCAGAGCAGGTTGCAGGTGTGTACGTAACCCCTGTCTTGATCGCACGACGCGACCGCGACCGAGTGCCTGCTCTGCGTGTTCGCTGCTGACTGAGCTCGCCAACTTGATTCATAGAGCATGCATCTCACGCCCTTCGTGCTCTGTCTGGATATGTCTCGTTGGATCTTTTCCACACCTCGGAGAGCGGCACCTCCTCATGTCTCAGACATTTACCTTCGACTGTGCCCCGTCTAGGGCGTCAACGACAACGCTGCACACAGGATAACAATATCAGTTTATATCGCATGACGTGAGGCCTTGAGGAGCGGCAAATTGAGCGTGTTGAGCAGGTGCTACATAGGGAGTGAGCAGAGGCCAGCCATCTCACACATTGTCCTCATTCAGTCACCCAACAGCATCCTGTGTCGCGGAATCCCTGTAACTGTATTGCTCTAAAGGGCACAGTACTCCTCATTGCCGGGTCATGGGAAACAACCCCAATGATGTCTGACTTGCATTAGCATCAGCAGATAGGACGAAGTGCTCGCCTGTCGATATCGGTATGTATGTTTCTCGCTTATTGACTCCAGATATACATAGTTTACTCTCTCAATTCTAGACAGACAACATCACAGAAGGCAACGCCCTCGCAACAAATGCGGGGTCAGCATGCATGATGCGCCCTGGAATATGACAATCTACTACGAATCTCGGTGGTGATATCTTGCTATTCTAATGGCTCTTTTGCATATGTTCTTGCATGTACGGCGCCGTCCAGGTATGACCATCTCTCGTCGACCCAGATGGTTTAACCTCAGATCGGCGCTGACTACTGCAGAATGCCGCATTTGCGCTGCAGCCGGAGCTCAGGTAGTAGAATAACATACCAACGGGCCTCCAAGCGCGACAACCTCAAATACTGTACACTGTATGACGCCACCATACATAGATCAGTCTGTGACATCCAAACTATTGCATCGTCATTGATTGGGAGCCAGTCGGAGTGCTCAACCGTCTCGGTCTCAAGTAGGCTGTACTTCTGTGGTGCATCTATCCTTTGCCCAAGCTTATGTTCACTCACAACTGGGATCGTCGAACTTCTACAATGAGCGCCCAACTTCTACAGCAAGCTCTTGGACTCGTCGGGCGACGACGTTGTCAAGCGCTCTCGCGAGTCCGTCATCTGGGCATTCCTTCTGGAGCAAATTATCAGCATGACACACTGTCAATGATATCTGTACTGCTTACCTTGCACCAATCACGCACTTTTGTACAGGCATCCACAGCCTCAATCGGGGTATGGTCCGAGGACCATTTCCCCGAAGTTCGCATCCAATCACTGAGATGGGTATCCACAAAATGCCGCAATGATTTCCCGAGTTCGTCCGTGTATAATGCTAACAGGACATGACGATACCAATGTCCTGTACTATACTGCCACATCAAGATGATGCTGCGTTGAGCTTCCCGAATATTGATATCGTCACGGACTAGGAGATCAAGCGTGGATTTCGCAATTAGAGCATTGCCAGAGGGGGGGTCCACGAGTAATGCAGAATTCGTGCACCTAGATGGGTCTAGAAGGAATTGTGGGAAACTCGCGTGGCAGACTGTTATCGGAGTGGTTGGCGTTACCTCGCCCTCTACAACGAGGACGGACCGGAGGCGGTCGATCACGTGCATGGTAAGGCTAGATGGTATTCCGACGGCATCGAGAAGGTCCCCTGAGATGCCCTCGTTCTGTAAGAACCCGAACTTGGTCGTCACAAGCCATGCTAGCACCTGATGGACGTGGTGCATCTGCATGCTATCTTTGGAAAAGGTAGGAAAGGAGTATTGCAATATTATCATATAGAGGTTGTCGAGCTTCTGAATTTCAGTTCCGGCGTTGGCTCCCTGTGATTCAACGAGGATATCGAAATTGTCGACTTCGAGGTATTTCGTCTGAAAAAGAAAGGAAGTCGCCACACGTGCCCAGATGAAGAGGCCCGCCGCGAGCTTTGTGAGGATCTCTACAGCGTCTGGACGCTCTATCAGCAACTTGGACTCCTTTGTCAACGCCCCTTTCTCGAGCTCTCCTCTGATGAAGAGACGGATATCCTCGTTAGCACCCGCTTCTTTCTGCAGGTCGCGCATATGGATGATCCTGAAATCCTTCGATGCGTTGAGCGAGTCCATGATATTTGCCTCGGGGCGAGTAGCGATAAGAATACGAAGAAAGGGTATCTCTCGTGCGGCTGTACAAAGTAGCTGCAGCATCGTGTTCAGAAGTGATTGGTTCGCGCATTCGTCCACACCATCAAATACGAAGGTGATGCCAGGGGGAGCAGCCAAGTTCTCCAACGTCCTTAGAGGCTTCGTGATCAAAGTTTTCAATTGCTGGTCGAGAGCCTTCTCGTGACCTGGTTGATGCTTTCGAGCCGCGTCTGCGATGACGGGTCGTAAATGAGGTATGGCTTCCGCCAGTTGATACGCGATTGTCGGAAAGACGCGATATACATCACTACAAGTGGAGTGCTCGCGTATGAAGAAAAATGATACCACAATGCGGCTTTGTTGCTGAAGTTCTCTACAGAACGCATGAGCGATGCTGGATTTTCCCATTCCGGCCTGGCCGTACAGAATGTATACGCGTTTGTTGAAGTCGTCATCCACTGCCCATTGCACGAGATCTCCACGAATTGCAACCCTAGTACCTTCATGTAGAAGCGACTTTGAATCAAGTAGAGCGGACTGCCACGACGCATTGGCAGTCTCAAGCCCGTTTAATATGTCCTGGATGTCTGCAAATGGGAGGGATGAGGAGACGTAATCTAGAGTCGGTATAGATGAATACCTTTCTCTCTTTGAACTCTGTATATCTCACGGGTAGCTTTAGCTGCCTCTTCAACATGCCTCCGAATCCTGATCTCGCCTACTAACTTCAAAACGCTGTCAGCATCATGTCCACGACATGTTTGAGACGAGACCAACCCCGAAATCGCTCCTCGCGTTGTCAATTTTGCCCCCAAGATCGTTCAGGAAGTCTGAATCTGGCTGCATGAACCAAAGTCGTTGAAACCATTTCTCGTGGCGAGGCTCTTGTGCAGCAAGGAGTATGTTTTTGAGTGTTCTGCGTTACGACAGACTAAATCAGTTAGGAACATCAGAGCCGTGGAGTGATCCTTACTCAATAAACGCGTCTACTTGCTGTCGGAGATCCCGAGAGGACTGTAAGTCGTTCATTGTTACTTGTCGTTCATCCAAAGTCAGACTTTCAATTTCGCCTTTCACGTTGTTAGAGCACGACTCAAGAAGCTTGACGAGCGCTTCTACTCTGCGAACGATGTCTCTTTTAGTCCTGATATTTGCTCTCATGCGCTATGAGACATCAGAGACTGAAAGTAGGTAATGACATGCGACGACGTACAGATATTTGCACCACGACAGCTTGCAGGATCGGCAATGCATAGCCTATTCCCGGCACAGGAACGCCTGACAAGACTTGACTGACGGCGTTAAGAGTAATTTCGAAGTTCGATATCAGAGCATCCGTCGCATCGCGGCGCTGCATAGAGACCGGCATCGTGAGTTCGTGACCTTTGCAGCGTATTGACAAGAAGTGTGGTCATTCACCTTTGATCTTTCTTCGCTTCGCCGTCCATTTCGCTGCTCGGCGCCGTTGGTGTCGCTTTTTTGAGACATTATACACAGAAGGACGGGTTGAGTGATACTATGCGTGAGGCATGCAGAAAACTGCAGGCCTCTTATCAGGGCAAATACGCGCAGGGTCACGGGGCGACTCAGATTGAAAGCAGGGAAGCTGAAAGGCGTGGAAATACTGCGGACATCACCCGATGTTCTAATATAGATTTCAAGGACATGCATGGACCTGAGTCAATGATCTGACTTTAGATGTCACCTACATCTGATGAACACCTTCCAGGCCGTTCAGGAATCCACTCGAAGCCTCGTAGCGGCCAAATTTCATTTCGTACTCGGCGAGAATGTGTCGCGGACCTCAGTATCGTCGGAATGCCGCTTACCTTTATTATGCTAGTGATCGACGTCCCTGCTTCGTCTTCATTATCATTTGTGGGCCGTAACATCACTGAGACCACCTCCAACGCGGTTAATCATGCAAGCTGCGCGTTGTTTCTTCTAAAACTTATCCATGTATACAGACCCCGCAGCCCGGTTCAATCTCCTATAGCCATACTCTGATGGAATTGGGATGAATTTCCGGGACATTGCATTCGACTGCGGCCTTCGTCTGAAGTACAATTGGATGGAACACTACCAGATACACTAAATCACGTTCAGTTCCGATCGAGGAGCACACTTGGAGAACATGACGGCCACCCGATTCATTGAGAGGCACCGAAAATTGCTGTCCTACAATCCGAACACGTCCTCCACGACGCGCATCACGCGCTCTTCATCGACCTTCGGGGCCGACAAGTCGTCCTCCCGCAGCATCCTCGTAAGGTCAGCAACAAATTCCCCCAGAACCCGCTCCCGTACGCGCGCAATCCTCGTCGCAGTCCTGAGTCCCAGTACCTCCGCCTCTGTGTCCTCGAGTGGGTGGCCACGCTTGCACACTTCAACGTACGCGGGGACGAGCCACTGCCGGACGCCGTGCTTCTCGGCGAGCATGATCCGTTCGATCGGGTCAAGGGGAGGGCTATACACCTCCAGCTGCGCGATGGCATGCTCCCTGAGCTTGGTGTACGAGAGGCGTGTCGAGACAGATAGCAAACTGAGCAGGTCGCATACAGCGGTGCTATGTACACCAGGGATCCTGCAACTGGATGAGCCACGGTCAAATGAGAGGATAGTGCGTCTAGCTCACCTATGGTAAAGGAAACGAAGCAGGCACTCAAACTCTGAACAAGAGACCGCGGGGAGGACAATGGCATCGTCCTCTGTGGTACCTCTCGGTGTCCCCGAGCGCAACAAGCCGCGCATATAGTCTGAGTCCTGCTCGAGGATATATCGGTGGACTCGGAAAAGAGTGCCTTCCACCTGCGTAGCCATGTTTAGTATGCAGCTTCGTAAGCCGACGACCCCAACAAACTCACCTCGAGGACTTTCATTTCGTCTTGTATATAGAACTCTGGATGACGGCGTGTGCCTGCTCTGAGGCTCGGCACTGACGAGTTGGCAGAGGGGGGTCGCGTCGAGTCAGTCCTACTAGGCGGAATGATTGGGGTGAAAGTGCGAGGCTGAGTGCACGGCGAAGGGCTTCCTATCGAAGATGGCCTGGTAGGATTACACTTGATGATGACGGGGTCATGATCGTGGTGCCCAAAAGACGCGCTCCGCGCCGACAGAGAGTCGTAGGTTATAACCGACATTGGAGGAGCAACATTTGAGCTACTGCGCTGCTCCGCAGGGGGCAACAACTCGTCGGCCATAGAGTCGTCGGTCCGAGGCGAGGGCGAGCGCAAGTCACGCTGCATGAAGGAACGAGGATCCTCCAGCGAGTGGTAGGTGATCTCGACCGAGGATGTGCTCATTGGCGACGGAATCTCGCATGTCGACTCCTCCGATGCAGAGACGCTCACAGTCTGGTCCCCGTCGGAGCTGCTGGGTGCACGAAGGAGCCATTCGGAATGCTCCATGTCCGGTGTGATGTGAACGATATGTCTCGGCACGAATATCGGCGCCTTCACGTTCAGTCGCTCTGGACTGCGTGCTGGCTTGGTAGAGCCAGTATCTCCTCCGGCTGTACCTCCTTCTAAAGCAGTGGGCGGGGTTATACAACGGGATGTCGCCACGCTCCGGGGTGGACTGGTAGTAACGACAACAGACTTGTGGGCATCTGCCTGAGTCGTAGGCTGTGGCGAAAGCTGCCGTTGAACCTCGGTGCCGTTGTGAACGTCATGTGAACGGGCGCTGTGCTCTGAAGTGGCCCCTGCTGTCGCCACGGACCGGAGAGGGTATGGTACAGGCGGAGAGGGAAGCGGTTCCACCAAATCTCTCCAGTTGAGCCACACCGGAGGCGGTGGAGGTCGTACTCGAACCGAAGGTACCGTCCTCTGCGATTTCGATGAGGATGGGGTACCTTCAGAGGGCTTCGTAGCATTGAGAGTCTTTACGGGGGAAGAGGAACACTCGTTGTCGGAGAACGGAGGTTGGACAGAAGATATAGGCGTATATGACGTCCAGATACCCGACGATGGACGACCGGAATCCGGACTCGCAGACGTAAGAGCTGCAGATGTGAGCGGCGATGGGATGAATAGTGGTGCAGATGGCTTCAACGATAGAGCTAGAGGAACGGTGTGATCTGACGATGGCACGGTCGGTGTCCTCTGCTGTGATAGGGTACTGGTACAGGAGGAAAGCGGCTTGGGAGGCGGAACGCGTCCTTCAAACCCTCCAGGAGGATACGGTGTAGATCCCCGTGAATCAGGAGGTGAAGGTCTGGTCGACACACTCGCTGGACGGCGCTGATCGGGAGGAGAAAGTGAGTCCAGCATCCTTTGGAAGTCGGTGGGCGACGGCGTTGCGCCCGCTTCCAGAAGAGCAAAAGGGTCGAATTGACCGCTGCGGCGCTGGGGTACCTCGCGGCTCGTTGACTGACTCTGATCCAATTTCGCAGAGGTGCGGACTGCATTGGACGATCGAACGGGATCCGGCCGATCTGGCTCGAACGTCGGGCTCGGTGTAGACGCCAAAGACGACCGCGATGACAATGAAAGGGGAGGGTTCCAGAACATAGACGTTGTCGTTGTCTCCCGTGAGTGAACACCCGGCGGGTTCATAGAAGCAGGCTTGAAGCCGCCGCGACGCGATCCCTTCGCCATGCTACTGTGCTAGAGGCTATGGTGCGAGGGAACGGAGTCTGGGGCGATTAGAGTTGATAGGATCTTATAACAGCACCTGACGACGACCATGAGGCCTGCACGGAGACGCCTTTGTACTAGGCTTCGCACGGCGGGAGTTAAGCTCACCAGTCACCCGGCTCCTTATTTCCCTATCCCAGCAGCATATACGGTTTGATGTCCCTTGTATTGGGCATATCTGCCGCAGAAGAGTACTGCGGGTGTCGTCACCGCCGTGAACGTGTATAGAATGTTCAAGTCGGAGGGTTTCTCCGCTCGATTTAGGTCGAGACAATCTCTGCATTATCCCAGGTCGACCGGTCGGAGTTTTGACTCGACTGATCCCGAGAACGCTTCACAGTTATCAGAGGCTAGCAGGTGAAGAGAATCTGGAACCGCCAGGCCCGGGAGATTGATTGGAAGTAAAAGCTGAACAGTGAAGATGTGAAGCGCACCACGGTGCAAGTGAAGAGGAAGCGGTTAGCTGATAGTGCATCATGCGATACTGCCTGAGGAGACTCCGGTCCGGATTGCCGAATACCTGCCACAGTCGGTGCCGCCTGCTGCGAGCGCAGCATCTCTGGCGCAATACTTGGAAGTCGAGGGCGATACCGTGCAAATTGCCTGGACATCTGCCATTAAAATTCCGGCAGGGTTCACGAAATGCTTGCGACGTCTATAGCGCTACCCTATCCTACAACACACAATAACCCTGCAACCTACATTTCCACAAGATTCAGTCCATTCTGGCACTTAGCTCCTGTCAAGCGCAGCAAACTCCGCCGTAAACTCATCCATCGCATCCAGGGTCTGCACCAGATGCTTGAACCCAAGCTTCTCGTTCTTGCTGGCCGCGATTGACGTCGCCGTGCGCGTCGCGTTCTTGATCTGGCGGCCGTTGACCTCGCGGCCGGCGAGCGCGGCGAGCTGCTCCTCGCTGA
Source organism: Gelatoporia subvermispora B (assembly GCA_000320605.2). Classification (NCBI taxonomy): domain Eukaryota; kingdom Fungi; phylum Basidiomycota; class Agaricomycetes; order Polyporales; family Gelatoporiaceae; genus Gelatoporia; species Gelatoporia subvermispora. Next base: position 267,239 of record KB445797.1, read on the forward strand.
TGTCGCGCCCGATCTGCGCGCCGACCTTCTGGAGGAACGCGCGCCAGACCTGCGCCTTCGCGGACGTGGTCAGCTCGCGGAAGTGCAGCGCGACGTGGATCCGCGAGAGGAACGCCTCGTCGAACGTCTTCACGCGGTTCGTCGTCATGAAGAGCACGCCGCGGTAGTACTCGACGTGGCGCAGGCTGTGCAATCATGCGCGTCAGGCTCTGTTTCCTTGGGGGTAGTGACGGTGACTTACAAGACAGCGACCATGGCGTTGCGCTCGAGGTCATGCAGGGAACGTTGCTCCAGGAAGACATCCGCCTACAGTCCTCGTCAAACCTCAGCTCTAGGTGAAAGGGACGCTAAACATACCTCGTCAATGAGGACGATCGCCTTCCATCCAGTCGCAATATCAAACACACGCTGCAGCGCCGCATCGAGCGCAGTAGCCGTCGTGCCAAGCTCTCCTGCACCAACAACGTACAGCGGGCGCCTAACGTGCTCACTTGTCGCCTCCGCCGAGAGCGTCTTTCCAACGCCCGGCGGGCCATACAAGTTGATGACCAATCCGTGGCCCTTGCCCTGGATGAAGTCGTCGAAGCCAATGTCTGAATGATGTGCCTCGACCAAGGACTGCAGGAGCGCCTTGCGGCCGGGCGGGAGCACGAGGTTAGCGAACGCTTCGTCGTTCCATGCGATGGGCTGCACGTGCTCTACGTTGAACTCGACTGTAGCGCGTCGCGTGAGCGGCATATAAGATTAAAAACCGTGGAAGATACGCACACCACATCTTGTCGGAGAAGCTAAACCCATAGACGATCGGCGAAGCGAGCATGAGCTCGTCCTCTGTGAGCACCGTCTCTGCAGGCTGTTGAGGCGGGGGCCTGGACCTCATAGTCGGGATGTTCATGTTGAATTGTTGCTGGTCTAATGGAGCCCATGTGAGAAAACATCCATGGTTCTTGATGGTAGAACGCACTCAGTTGAGGAAGCACAGGCGGCGGGGGACACCCGTCATCGTAGTTGTCTTGCCACGCATTGTTGTTGTTCTGGGCCATCACGATCGGTAACGAGTACGTCGGGTTCAGCCTCCGGAAATTCCCTAGAATCATCCAAATGTCAGCAAAAACGAGGAGAGGACGCTTGTAAGCCTCACCTCTGTCAACCATAATGCGAGAGTTGACCTATAGGCAGGACAGGATGTTAGACATGACCGGGACAAACTACTTTGACAACATACCTCGAAGCGCATGATCTTCTTCCCGAGCCCTACGAGACCCGCCGTGTTGTTCGAGATGGACTGGGTCGCGATCGCATTGTACTGCATATGGTGCGCGCCCTTCAGCGCCAACCACTTGCGACCGCGACGAAGTAGCGTCTCCCTCAGCTCAGTCGCAGCAGGATGGTATTGGATCGGGTAAGTCTCCAGTGTGGAGATCTTCACCGTGTCCGCGAACGGGAACAGAAGCATCCTGTGCTGGACGCGCCCAAACGCCTGCTGGACGGTGTCCGCCTGCATATCCACGTCAGCCATGCCTGCCGGGCTGCCCCAGCCGTCGTTGGTGGTGTTCGACATGCCCGGATCGGCCGCATCGACGCTCTCGCACACGAGGTTGTAGAACGTCGGCGACTTGCTGACCGAGATGAGCTGCACGGCGCGCGGCTCGCCCGTCGTCGGGCACTCGGTGACGAGGATCGAGCGCGGGACGAGGAGCGCGTAGAGCAGGTCGTACGTGATCTCGCCGTTCGCGGTGAGGTTCGCGATCCGCGCGAGCGTCCCGGCGTAGTCCGTGCGGATGTAGTCGATGAGGACGCCGACGGTGGAGAGCACATGGCCCTCCTCTTCGGTGCGGTCGCGCTTCCCCGCGAGCGTCTTCTGGTACTCCTCGAACTGCGGGAGGAACGTGATGAAGAGCTCCGGGCGAATCTGTGGAGGGCTTGTGAGCACACAGAATAGCACACGACGTGGTTCGGGACGTTACCTCGAGCGGCTCGGCGGTCCACGAGATGCCCTCGACGTGCTGCATCACGGTCTTGCACGCGGTGCGCAAGTACGGGCTCTTGATGACGAGGTGGAACGTCGGCTCTGCGTGCGGGTTGCTGTCCTTCTCCGACTGGCGTGGCATTTTGCGGACGACGACGAAGCAGTAGCCCTGCCAGGGATCCGTCGTGTTCGTCGCGGCGGCAGCATACGGGTGGTTCGCCTCCGGTGTGGCCTTGGAGCTCGTGTTCCTGTACCGCCACGTCTTGTACCATCCGCTGTAGTAGTGGTCGACGCGCTTGACCTTGAGGGTGGGCGCGGGGAGAGGCGCCGGCGGGGCGACGAGCGCGGCCGTGCTGGAGCCGTTCGCGCCACTGCGAATGCTGCTCGTCTCGTCAATGTCCGACGGCGCAGGCCATCTCTTCTTCTCCGAAAACGGAGGGTGAGACGACTTGTTGCGCGACTTGATGGAGAGGAAACGGTTCATGCTCGGACGCTGGGACGACGGGGGCGAGACAGAACTGGGCTCTCACTGTCTGCAATTTCCGGGGAATTTATGTGTCCTGCGGCCCTTCCGGAAGACGCCTCATTGTCGTGAGGGCTGTCGGGCGAGACTGGGTCGTCGTCTGTTCCGCATACAGGTATCTGGAATGGAAGCACGCTGTCGGGGCGATGGGAAACGATGATACCATTCGAGGGTAAGAACCAGATATGAGTCGAGCATGAACGCCTCGAGAGCGGTAATAGCGACCGGGAAGCACGCCCTGCAGATCTCCGAAGGCGTATTTGACAACTTTGGGGGGTCACGTTGAAGACAGAAACGTCCAGGGCCGACAACGGTGAATGGTATGCCTGTGCAAGTTGATCACCCCTGGGGGTGCAGATGCTCGAGAAGCGTGAAAGGCGCGTCCTTCCTTGAGCTAGACATTCCTCCGATATTACTCTGAGCACAACGAGTTGTAGAACACGCAGAGTGATAGAGGCCGCCGAAGATGAGGCTCCTGGGAACGAAGAGACCAGGTTTTGGGATGCAAAATTGCGTCCTAATGATTATGTAAGTTAATAGGAGCTGAAACCTAATGAGTTCTTATGTCTGTGGTACTAACCTTTCGCCATATGAGTTTAGTTTTTCCAAATTAGGTGCGCACCCCGTGAATCAGGTGATTTTTCCGATGGTGCCGGGAATATCATGTGATGTGATATTGGTATTTTATGTCTATTCCGTTTGGTGCCCCCGCTGTCGACAAGGGTGCCGAATACTTTGGGTGAACCACAACCACAAAAGATACGCAGAACGACATGGACAAACAACGCAAATCTACAATTGAGACCCAGCTAAATGACCAATAAATCTAATATTGAGAGGGTTTGTTCTCGAAGCTCCGGTTCTCCTTAGGATTGCTGAGCTTATCTACGATTCGAATGGGATAGCAGTCTTCACTTTTGTTTTGACAATCATTGCGATTATGCAGATTTACACTCAATAGCTCTTCCGGTAACTGCAATTGGTCCGATTCGTTCCCAGGTCTGCCCAGAGGGCCTTTTGATGAAAGATTAGATTCAAGTCGAGTAAGGATCTAGCGCCCACGCAGTCGGCTCGTGATCCAGATACCCGTCCGCATTCTGACTGCACAGGCAACGAGGCATGCACGCCTTTGTCAACCTAGGACGACCAGATTGCGATTCTATTCTACATGTGCGCCAAGTACAAGTACACGGTACGTATGTACCACCTTACCAATCCTCCACCTCCCTCGCATTCGCATGATTCGTTCTAGACCGCCGCGACGCCGGGATCCCAGCACGGTCATCCTGCTCCGCGTCCCTGGTTGAGGCAAAGTCAGCCGTGAACTCGTCCATCGCGTCCAGCGTCTGCACTAGGTGCTGGAAGTCCAGCTTTTGGCCCTTGCTCACGGCGAGCGAGTTCGCCGTGCGCGTCGCGTTCTTGATCTGCCGCCCGTTGATGTCGCGTTCCGTGAGCTTGTCAACGAGCTCATCGGGCAGCACGGTGCCGACCTTCGCGAGGAACGCGCGCCAGACCTGCGCCTTCGCGTCCTTCGAGAGGTCGCGGAAGTGCAGCGCGACGTGGATCCGCGAGAGGAACGCCTCGTCGAACGCCTTGACGCGGTTCGTCGTCATGAACAGGATGCCGCGGTAGTACTCCACGTGTCGTAGGCTATAAGCGCATGTGTTAGCAGGTACCGCGTGTTGGGCGTATGTCAGAATCTTACAAAACAGCCACCATGGCATTCCGTTCCATGTCATGCAGCGAGCGTTGTTCCAGGAACACGTCAGCCTATGTGCGCCCCAGTTAGTCACGAATTTATGCCCCAGGCCTGTTTCAAGACCACGCACCTCATCAATGAGCACAATCGCCTTCCAACTCGTCGCGATATCAAACACCTCCTGCAGCTTCATGTCCAGGTCGCTCGCGAACGTGCCGAGGTCGCCTCCGCCGACCACATACAACGGCCTCCTTACATGCTCGCTCGTCGCCTCCGCCGACAGCGTCTTCCCGACGCCCGGTGGGCCATACAGGTTGATGACAAGTCCATGACCCTTGCCCTGGACAAAGTCGTCAAACCCAAGGTCCGAATTGTGTGCCTCGACGAGCGACTGCAGCAGCGCCTTCCGGCCGGGCGGGAGCACGAGGTTCGCGAACGCCTCGTCGTTCCAGGTGATCGGCTGGACGTGCTTGACATTGAACTCGACTGTGGCGATGCTCTGAGTATGCTGCCCACTGATGAACCACTGACAGGCACTTACGCCACAGCTTGTCTGACAGGCTGAACCCGTAGACGATCGGGGAAGTGAGCAACAGCTCGTCCTCTGTGATCTCCGCAGCTGCGGTCTCGGCGGCCTTTCCTTGGACGCGCAGGGTTGGGACATGGGAGTCTGTTTGGCGAGGAGCCAGATAAGCCATCTGAATGATCACCTAGCCAGATGCTGTGCAAACTCACTGGGATCGATGATCATATTCCCGTTCTCGTCGAAGTTATTACCATTCATTCCGGGGCCAGAGTCAGTCTTCACTGTTGGCAGGTCATAGTTGGGGTTGAGCTTCCTGAAGTTTGCTTTTGGCGAAGTGAGCAGAGATGCAACCGAGAATGACCGTGGTAATAGTACCTCTGTCGACCATTATCCGGGAGTTGACCTAACACGCATGCCCGGTAAGCAATGCCCTCTCCAAATACACACGATGCATCCACACTCACATTGTACTTGACCATCTTCTTACTCGTGCCAAACGGCACCTGCATCACAGCGGTCGCCTTGTACTGCATGTGGTGAATCGTGCGCAGCGATAACCACTTCCTCCCGCGCGCAAGGAGCAACTTCCGCATCTCCGCCTCCGCAGGGTGATACTTGAGCGGGAACACATCCAACTCACTGATCTTCACCGTGCCCTTGAACTGCGGGATGATCATGCGGCTCTGGACCCTCCCATACGTCTTCCCCACGCCAGCCTTCTGCACCTCCGTATCAACCCTGCCGACCGCCGAATAATCATACGGCGCGTCATTCGCGTCGACCGCGTCGACGCTCTCGCAGATCAGGTCGTACGCCGCGCCGCCGAGCGTCTTGACGCGATTCGCCGAGAGAAGCTGCAGCGCGCGCGGCTCGCACGTGACCGGGCACTCCGTCGCGACGACCGTGCGCGGGACGAAGAGCGCGTAGAGCAGGTCGAACGTGATCTCGCCATGCGCGGTCAGGTTCGCGATTCGCGCGACCGTCCCGCGGTAGTCCGTGCGGATGTAGTTGATCAGCACACCGACGGTGGAGAGCACGTGCTCCTCCTCGGTGCTGCGATCGCGCTTGGAGACGAGGGCCTTTTGGTACTCCTCGAAATGGGGCAGGAATGCGATGAATAGTTGCGGGTCCACCTGTGTGGCGTCAGCGGCTCTCGTCCAGGTTCTCCAGCGAAGACGGGTGACGAACCTGCAGCGGGTCCTGGGTCCATGACAGTCCTTTCACGTCACCGATCACGTCCCTGCATGCCTTGACGAGATACGGACTCTTGATGACAATCTGGAACGTCGGCTCCTGGCCCTCGTCCATGTTCTGCGGCATTTTCCTGACGACGACGAAGCAGAACGACTGCCAGGGGTCGGAGCTGTCCGACGCGCCGCCAAAGGCGCTGATCATCTCCGGGTTGACCTTCGAGCTCGTGTTCCGGTACTTCCATGCCTTTGACCAGTTGCTCCAGTAGTGGTCGACGCGCTTGACCTTCAGTGTGGGCGCAGGAATACTGGCCGGGGCCGACACGAGCGCCGCGGTGGAGCCTGTCTCGTCCTCCCCGTCGCCGTTGTGTGCGCTAGGCGTATCGAGCTCGCCAGACCCGGAGCCAGAGCCAGATGCTTCAGCCTTCTCCTGCATCTCGGGGAGCGCAGGACGAGAGCCGGAGATGCTGGTACGTTTCAAAGAGAGAATGCGGTTCATGGTTCAGAGCGCCAGAGGATAGGTGCGTGGCGTAACGATCCATCGCTGCCCAGCGTTTTATACAGCGAGAGGTGAAGGTTGTGACTGAGATGCGGTTCCGGGGAGACTGTGGCGGTACCGCTGAGTTCGGAGTCCAGACAATGGCTACCCCGCCCCAGATGACACCACCCTCTCAGAACTTGTGCATCGGCTTCGAGATGATCAGCAGCGAGCAGCGACGAGTCAGTTCCAACGTTGAATGGCACTCTGGGCGTCAAGGCGGTGCATTTTGAGAGACCACACAGCCTGTGGGCCAAGACTAGACAAATGTCCACATATCTCGAGCGCAGGTGATGCCGCGTGTTTGATCAGACAACGCCGAGTCATCAACAATCCAGAAAAGTTCCAAAAGCACAATTCATCGTGAAAAACAAGCACAGATGGCACAGTTTGCGATATGGCAGAGGCAGGATAAGCAACACGTCCTGGCAGATGATGTGGCGATGCGGCGTTTAGGACCTCAGATCTTCAGATCTCAGATCGCGCGACGATCGACGACTCGTCCGCATGCGGCGCTTTCCTTGCAGTTTCTCGCTCACCACTGCGTTCGAGTGCAGGGAGTCCAGGCACAGCTCAGATACCCACTAGATGTGGTTGCGCCAGACGTAGGGTGTGTAGGTCCTTCCTCGCTGTAGCGGTCGTTAGTCGGTCTTGCAACTAGTAATACTCATCAGCGCAAATATACATTGACAGCCTGCCGTGCAGTGCTTGCAGCCACCGCCGTCATATTCGTAACATTTGAAGAAGCATTTGTAGCGTCACTGGAACAGGAATGGCATTGTTACGCCACAGATTCAAGGCGATCTCAAGCCCCTATCCCGAAGACCAGGGCGTATGTATAAGCAACCTTCACTGCTTGAGGGAGATTTGAACGGATGATACAATTAAGTGCCTTCCGTTCGGTTCCATTTACACGCAGAGCCAGAGGCACAGCAAACATGCCCAGGAAATGAGGCTATGAACAAAGGAAGAGGTTCTCCCACAAGCGCCATTAGAATTGGTGGCGCTTGACACGCCAGCACCGCCTGCCGCGCTGGGGCTATTGGTGGCTGACGCAGCAGATGCTGCGCGACAACGTGTTGACACGTTAATTCTACTTCCAAATTATCAGATGGGAGCATCATACCTGGGGTACTGCTTCCCGACCCAGAACTGCTCAACCCTGACGTGGCGGGTGCTGCGCAGAAAGTGGGGCGCAGTTCATAAAAGGATAATTCCACGAGCAGCCTAAGAATACCTACCTGTGACTCCGCTTGCCGAACTTACACCGCTAGAGCCGCTAGAGTCTGACACGGCAGGCACTATACAGAGACCGCTCGTCAGTTGACCTAGCGTACTATTCGAACAAAAGAGCATACCAGATAATGGAGGGGCGGTAGAAACGGACGAGGACACGGGCGTGGCGCTGGTACCGTCCGTTGGTCTGCAGGTTCCCGAAGAGATCGATAACTCACGTCATGCAGTTAAAGTGTTGTCACTCACGGGCAGAAGGTAAGAGTATAATCCGCGTTCAGATTTGAACTGCATGTCCACAGCGCAGTACCACTTGACTCGTCGAACGCATATGCGTAAGTGTTCGGACAGTTACCCTCTGTGCCCCGACAATTAGCTTCGGTACATACGACGCTGAAGACGGGGACGTACTGAAAAAGCTGTAGAACTCGACACCCGAAGATGGGCACGTCGCGGCTGTGTCAAAACTTCCCGAGCAACAATTCGCAGAGTTGGCTGAGTTCAAGGCGTGAGTGAGATAGCGGCCAGTCGCACGAATGACATACTGGGGTCGCCGTCGAGATTGGCAGCACAAGCACTGCTGCATCCGACGGGAAATCCTGTGGAGTCAAATGGCCCTTGTATAGGTGAGGGACCTGTGTAAGGCAAAGGTGAATATGCAAATCGGGCTGGAATGCAACAAAAAGCTCAGGCCGCTCACAGATGGGACCTAGGTCCACGGCACACCCCGCCGTCGGACAATTTACATCGTTTGTGATCATCATGGGGAGATCATAACCATCAACGAGTGACACTGGCATTTTCGTCAGCCCGCATCTCAAGATAGCGAAGCAGAAACTGGACGCGCCATCATAAAAATCCTGGGACATGTCTCCCTGCAGTGTCCATTCCGCGACGGATGCTGGTGGAACACCCTGACGAATGATGCGTTAAGTGGTCTGGGAGGTAATGATGACTCAGTACCGTTCCTGTGTGCGGATCGCACTCCAACCCGCCATTACACCATCCGGTCAGGCATGTTGGTCCGGAAGTGATGGTGAAGTTGCAATCACGCCGCCCCTGCCAGGGAATCATGTATAGACAATCCTGGCTCGTCTCGTAGAGTACTACTCACCCATATCCTCCCAGCTGTCCAATTATCCGGAACAGTGAATGATACAGACGTCATCGGGTCTGCCTCCCATCTTAACACGACATATATATCCTCAGACCTGCGCACGTCGAATTTGTTTTGTGGGACTTACCCGGTGGGAAAGTCGGGCACAGCTGTCCCAGCTGTCAAGTCGGTGAACATCTACCACGGTCTCAACATCTCCTAAAGTGCATAAGTTCAATGGACATACGGCTGGCCTGAATGTACGTCCATCTGTTTGAGACTTCTGGGGTACGGAGAGACTTGTCTATGACTCACCATATCGTAAACGGGCACGCGTTGAATACGGTGAATGTTCTCGCCTCCGCCACCGACATCAATCCCAAGCATACTAAAAATACATGAAGCTTCATGATTGGCATTTCGAACGTGGTCAGCAGCGTAGATACAGCAAAATCAACGAGAGAGCAAGCAATCCGAGCGATAGCGCAGTCAGTCAGAGGTGCATGCTATAGGGATGGCCGCACAGAAAGAGAGATATATGACGTTTCAGAGGAGCCAAAAATTTTGAGGGCTTCCCCGTTTATGAAAGCGATGGCGCAGGAGGCACGCTGCAGATGCAGCTGCGGACGGTGGAAATATATACGACACCTGTATGGCAGACCTATGTTTGGTTCGGTGGGTAGACGCCCATTTAAACAAGCGCTAGTGGTACGTGAAAAACACGAGAACGTGTCTCGGCACGTCGGCAGCGTCCGATGGCGACCTCCATCTCGCTCGTTCCTCACCGTCTGCTCTGCTATTTTTATGCTGCATTTACTGTCGACACGCTCTATGCCATGAACAAGCTACGAAAGTTACGACAACCTACTAGTCCCATGCCGGGTGGCTACACCGCCGACAATGAGCCAAATAATTCGCTCCAGCCCGTAGCTCAAAGCCGCACCATGATGTACGCGCTGTCCGCGTCCACATCGACGCAGAGAATGGTCAAGAAGGCAACAAGCAATGTCGAGACAGTTTCTAGGTTCCCTCCTGCGGCGAAGCCTGTGACTATCAAGGAACAGTACTGGGCTGCGCGCGCGCTCACGGCGGAGGCGTTGCTGGCAGCGAGGATCACGCACACGGGCGAGTTGCGGGCTTTGACCGAGGCTGAGCAAGAGAAGCGCAATGTAAGGATATGAAACATGTTGTCAGTGAGAAGGATCTGAGACAATTGCCGTGGACCGGATTCAGCGAGAGCTCGAAGTTGTACATCATCTGCATGAAGACCGGCAGTCTAAGCTTGAGCGATTAGTGGTCTGCCTCTCTACTCTATCTCTCGGAAGTATTGTTTAGACTGCTTTTCCAGCTAATATTGCTGGCCTGTCTCGTCCTTTTTGTCGCTGCTTTGTTATACTCATTCGTCTGGAGCCATCACGCTCCTCCCGCACGCCATTCCAAACCATCACATTTCACCATTCCTATCTTGTCTCCATTTGCATCAGTGGTATGTACATTGATCACAGTGTGCTCTGCGGATTATTCTCATGCTATCGCCCAGATTGAGCATGAGACATCAGTATTCGACACAAAAACTCTCGTCATCCTCGGCTTGGTTGCAGCGTGTTTGATCTATGCATGTTTCCGGCATTGGTTAATGCAAGCACGGTGGCGGTGACGAAGATGGCAGGTGAAGAATCTAACGGATCATCCCACCCTGCCCGTTGTAGAGCAACATGCACTCAGTTCGGAACAGCAGGGAAGATTGATCGGACTTGATCGTGTGTTGTCCTCCAAGGGACACATCTTATATTATATACTAAGATATACCCTTTATCTTCATGACGACATTCGATACGGTGTACATTAGCAAGAGGAAAGAGTATGAGACACTACAACATCTGAGACGAGCCACGCTCAGCACAGCTCGAAAAATGTCGCCAAGTCATTCCAGAGGGTACTTCTGCTATGCTCCAGAACCTCCACCAGCATTGTGGCGCACGTGTAGCAGAAGGAGAAGCCCGCCTGGCAGGCGGGAGTAGAAAAATGGGCGATGAAGTTCCTCCATGCCTCGATGGGTCGCCGTGCCATCTCTGGCGCCAGGAGCAGATCGGGAGCGATGACGCACCAGCACTTGCGTATACCAGCCAAACACGTCGCATCGTGTGGTGGGTTGAGGACTTGCGGGCACTGCACGGCCATCAAGGAATGCCTCGATCGGAGCTCCTCGATTCCCGCAATCAAGCGTTCTACGTCGGAATTGTCCAGAGGCGCAATGCGCGCACCGCGGACGAGGGGACCGGATTGTACTGTTTCGAGGCTCATAGCATAGAAGAGAGGGAACAGGAGGTGGTCCGGACCGGCCTTGGTCTCGCGGAGAAGCCTGATCACAAGGGCAGGGTTGACAGGGGCGTCTTGATGTTGCACGGCAAGGACAGGAGGATTCGGATCATGGTCTGCTTGGCCGCCGTGCAAAGCGGCGGATGGCTTGGGAAATTCATTCGTCCAGATCGCCTGCATTTTCATGTCGTGCAAGTGGAGGAGAGAAGGCCATTCGTTTTGAATACAAGCAAGCAGATCCGCGCGGATCGTTTCGACTTTGTACCGGGTGCTTGCATGGAGCAGACGTGAAAGCAGTGGGAAGGTCGACGTAGTGATCATCGGGAAGTTGACGCGTCTGTTGGGATCATCAATTTGGGCAATATACTACCGGAAGACCATCGTTAGACTTACAATCCGTCGTAGAGCACGCTTAGCAAGGCTTCGATGTCTACTGGATTGTCTCCCAGAGGGAGATGTTGACATCCGCGTAGCGTATGTAGTTGAGTGTTATCCAGCGTCTGCCTGATGACCGGAGAGTGTTTTGCTATTATTGAACGATGCACGCGAAACAAGGTGTTGCCACAGCTCAGAATGAGATTGCCATCATCAAAGTACAGCGTCGGGTGGTTCGTGAAGACCTTAACGTCCTCTTCATCTGGCGCAAGTGTGTACAACTGGTAAGCGGCCATTGTGGCAATGATGGACAGGAAACACAAAATTTGCTCGCAATGATCCCGGTGTGGCTGGCTTTTATAGCCGTTCAGTTGCTCCGGTTGCCATACACGATGCGTCGGTGGTAGTACATCAGCGTGTCATCAGTGCTTCTCAGACTTTCGTAGAGTAGATGGGCGTCCGATGATAATCAGGTGGGCAATCGTGTCGGCCACAGTCAACGTTGCGCGCAGCACGATCCAGAGTGAACGCCGCTACCTGCAGGCATGGCCAATGCAAGGCGTTGGCACAATGTTAGACTCAGTACATGGAGCGTCCTTCCAGGTCGTATGACAATTCTAAAGCTAGTCAAGACGTGCATGAGCTTCATCGGAGAGTGAGTGCGGATAAGACAGACGTCTGCTCTTGGTGGCGACCTGCGCGAAGGATCAATCATTGATTGGCCAACACCGTGGGCATAGATCCATGTCCACGCTGCGGTAATGCTGAAGAAATGGTGGGAAACGACTCAATATCCTTTGCCTATTTCGGGAAGTCTCAGGTTCAAAATAAACAATGATTATTTTTTATGTCCTGGCACTGTCTTCAGGCTACCGTAAGGTGGGACATTGCCGCGTTCAACTTGCATTTTTTCAGTCTACCGTCGCACACGTGGTATGGTGCAGACAATCTGAATGCCCACAGCTTGAGCCGACCTCGCGGCACCCTGATACCACGTAGGGGCTATTTTCAAATTCCCGACGTGTTTTATTCACCATATCTATGCCATATCTGGAGAATCTTGTACTGACGGTTGACTTGATGATACGATAAATGTCTTCAAGTTGTCACGCCTGGCCATATTCGAATACCAGGTGTGTGTCATTTAGTATATGCATGCGATGTACTCGTCACATGCGAAGCATACCATATAGTGGTTCATAATGAATGTCTGCAGCCTGTCACGAGGCAGGACATTTAGGATACACGCAGGATAGCTTACATGATGACATGTGATGGCGCCAGTGCATTTGTTCAAAATGCCCATGGCATGAACTTACAGTGGTACCACCAACAGCATAGTGAAGTCATATCAATGAAACCACTCTGACATGTCCTATGGCAATGCAATCACATTTAAAATACGACAAACTATGCTCAGTACGGAAGAGAGCTATCGGGAGGGGCG